>OZ012681.1:110992971-110997971 GCA_963942445.1 Argyra leucocephala
TTACTTATTTCGTAAACATAATTAATACCGCGGGAGATGTACTTGACATCCGATTTCATACTATTTAACCGTTCACACTTTATAGTATACTACAAAGTGGAAATATCATTAATCTGAAATATTGGTGTTTCATAACAAAATATTTCAAATAATGGATCTAATAAAAACGAGATGAAATTTAGTTGAATAAATTTGTGCATTATACTCTTCTTGACCAATTGTAGAAAAATAACAATTCATACAATTTACTTCAACAATTTAATTATTTTAATTTAGATATAAAAATCTGTACAAAATTCAAACTTGAATTCGGATACGTACATATTTGGTGCAAAATCTGAGTATAACGGTCAAAATTTTTATATGAATATTTTATGTGTAAGAAAGATTTAATAAAATGAAGCTAGAGTAAAAACCATATTTAGCTCTAATAAATTAATTTGAAACAATAACATAAGGTTAATTATATAGAAAATATTGTAAAATTGGTTCAACATTTTATATAGAGAAATTTAACAATAAATTATGTTGGTATTTAATAATAAACTATAAAAATTTTAGTCGATTTTTATAACTCACAGATGCATTAATAATATTATCTTCTAATAAGTTATAAAATCAACCAAAGCAAAAATCACGAGTTATATAGGTAGATAATACCTATTGATACCTATTGATAAGTTAAAGTTGATACCAAGTACCTAATGATAATTAAGGTATATAGGTAGTACCTATTGAGACCAAATACATATTATGGTTGATTTCAACTGTTGTTGATTCCCTATTGATGAGTTCAAGCAGTATTCCGGATACGACATTTCGAAATATTTCTTCGGACAAGACATACTAATTTATTTTTTCACATAATACCAATGTAAATTGTGACTGTTATAACATTTATTAGTTGTTGTGCTATTTATAGTAAAAAAAAATCTACTGTAGTTTTACTATTTTGGAAAATTCCCTGCTAAACACAACTTTAAACATGAATTGTAACATATTTGAAAAGACAACACGTTCACATGCTAAAAGAAGTTTACATGCAGATTTTTATGCTTATAGTTTTGAAGATAGTGTTTCCCTTATTTTTCCCTTATTTTATTTCCCAAATATTATCGTAGTCACGAAATTATTTTGTCAAATTTTGAAATCGGTAAAAATTTAAGTTAAAGTATTATGCTTCAAGTGTTTTAATTGATTAAGCTGTGATACTATTGTAATTATTGACAATTTATCAATAAAAAAGTCTCACTGACTGATTATTAATGCTTTGGGAAGTATTGTATGTATACATAAGAATACATTTTTGTCTGATTCTGCGATATTTTAAAAAAACTATTATTGATTCTATGAATACAAGGAAAAAACATAAAAGTTCTTGTCAGATTGCAATATATAAGAAAAATCTTTGATACGTAAACAACAGAGGTATTCTGGTTTCAATCATATAATATAAATTGCATACGACAATTCGTTGCAAATTTAGTACACTTAGCTGTCATTTGTTAAACGACTTAAAAAAACGGAATCATTCGGATTTTGTCTAAAATCTGTTAACTCTCAATAATTCTTTAGATTTGATTTTAATTGATCAAAGATTATAATGAAGTTTAAATTGTTGTAATATTTAGTTCAAAAGACTAGTTTTAATTCTAGTAATAGGAATCAAACTTAATTGAATTAGGATAAACTATTCATTATGCACTTTGCAGTATGCACCATGCACCATGCACCATGCCCCATACACCATGCACCATGCACCATGCACCATGCACCATGCACCATGCACCATGCACAATGCACAATGCACCATGCACCATACACCATGCACCATGCACCATGCACCATACACCATGCACAATGCACCATGCACCATGCACCATGGAAATTCAGATTAAAGTCTTCAAAATCGGATTAGAGTCTGCATTGCGAATTGTAAGCGGTCCATGATGCATGAGAATTGTAAGCAGTTTAGTCTGAAATCTGTTAAGTCATTTCTAGAAGGATTTTAATTCGGCAAAGATAATCTGAAATAATACACACAAAAATGTATTAATAGTCAATTTAAAATACTTGTTTTAATTCAACAACAGAAGCCAAGCTTAATTAAATTTCGATGTTGAAGCCGGTATTTCCTTTTCCTCAGATAATTCGAATAATATTATAAATGAAGGCATTTTTAATGATTTTCTTCTATCTGAAAAAAAATCTGTCAGTCTAAGTTCAAAGTCTATAGAATACACCATAGTATTGATGTTTGACAGCGAACTGGCATTAAAAAAATAAAAATCATAATTGATTGAGGAAAGAGTGTAGCTTAATCTGATATACAGGTCGATAATATACAGTTATTGGTATTTTACGGCAATAAAACCGAAATATACTACAGCTATACGTTATAGTTAATTGTTGAATAGTTTGTAGGTAATCATTTATAATAATTTTCTGATTCATCGCTAGTTTTAATTGAAAATCTTCTTTTATTGATAAATAAAAAATATTCTGTTATCAGTTTTTCCACAAATTTATTATTTCAAACGCATTTACACGAAAATTTATTCATTATAACTGCAATTTTTTTTTTGATTTCATATATTACATAATTTTTTTTTTTTTTGTCTTTGCTACTATTTATTACCACTATATATTATATTAATTGTAATTCACTTTTTTTCTCTCTTTTTACAAAACATTATTGTTCTGATATACATAATAATAATATTTATATCCACTTTTTTATCATTCATTTTTTTTTATATATATCTATTAAATATTATTTTTTTCTTATTTTTGTTTTATTTTTTTATTAATCTATATAAACAATATTAAATATATAATATATTATATTTTATTATAATTTATTTATTTATATTTTTAATGTATATGTTTCTATGTATGTATTATTTTAGTATTTATATAATATGTATATAAAATCATCTCCTGAATAACAAATAAATAAATGTGGACGTTGTCTGTGATATGATTGGCTGATGACATGTTGTTATCATTGATAATATTGTAACGATTGCTAAATGGGATGGTTGTGGTACACCACTACTTGTTTGCATTGCAGCCGGATGTTCACCTATATTATTTTAAATAAATTTTAAAATTAAATAATTATTTAATAACATTAATTTTAATAGAATAATTAGAGAAACAATAATACCGAAAATTAAAATTAATTAAGTCATATTGTATACCGAAATTATTAAGCTAAGTACCTATATTATAGTAACAATTGTATAGTAAGTAAGAACTCTGATATTTACATATATAAAAATGAATTATTTAGAATATTAAACTTGAAATTTAAACTCAAGAAGAACAATAAAAAGAAAAAAAATATTTAAAATAGTTTTAAACATTTGTAAACAAAGAAAATAGTTTAAAGTTGTAAGCCATAATGTAGTAAATAAATAAATCGATACATCATATTAGCCGATCTGCAGAGTATTATATGATACATGATTATGTAGGTAATTGGTAAAAAAGTTTCATGGGTGGGTTTGATACATTATTTTAGTTAGCAGTAAGTAACTTTCGGGCCTTAACTTACAGTTTTTGTAGTTGAAAAGTTTTCGAATAACTTTAAAATATGTAAATGTTATTGTTGCGTTAATAAATCGTTGGTATCAATCGCTTCTATGCAAATAATTACGTACAAATAAATTAGGAGTACATTTTTTTGTGTACTATGTCAGTTATTGAACTGATTTTAAGTTGAATTTAGATAAAATCAATTTTTATTATAAGTTAGAGTAAAAATGTATATGGCCCGAAAACCTACTGATCAAAATTTTACTTTAATTCTAAAATTAAATCATCTAATTTTTAATTTTATTTTAGGTACATTTTTAGTTCTAAGTTAATTTAATTTTATTTAAATTTCAAATTTATAACAGAAAATAAAATTAAAAATGTAATAGTTGGTAAATATGGTGTGCAATAAAGTGGGTAATAAATATTGCTAATAAAAAAATATATTGCGAATTCCAGCAAATAAATATTATTATATACATAAATATTTAAAACTGTTTTTGTAGCCATTTTTCTTTTAAATAATAAGTTAAATAATAAATACATGAGTCAGCTAGCCTAAATAATTATTAAAGTTGTAATCATAGGTTTAAACCCAATAGAATTTTTTTTAATATTAAGCCAAATAAAAAAATTGACCATAAACCAAATATCTTGGTATGACGTTAGATCCGCTATAGAAAAATGAACTGGCTCATAGGTAAGAATTCTATCTAAACAATACAAAACAAACTTCTGCTCTATAAACAAATACTTAAACCAGTATGATCATATAGCAACCAGCTATGCGGATGCAGCAAAAAAGGTAATAGAGATATTATTCAAAGGTTCCAGAATAACGTCCTAAGAAACATTGTAAACGCACCCTGGTTCATCAGAAACTATGACCTACATAGAGATTTGCAAATAGAATCTGTCGATAAGGAAATACAGAAATTCGCAAGAAGTCACGAAAAAAGGCTTCAGCACCATGTAAATGTGGAGGTAGTCGAGCTCCTGAACAATAGAAATATAGCCAAACGACACAAAAAACTAAAACCTTTTGAGTTAGTACAGCAATAATCACCCACATTCTTGAGGATTCGTCGCGCTGGTGATCGGAGGTTGACCCGCTCCCACGTTTAGATAGATTTGTTTTTACGGGATTTGTGAAGAATTTCGTTATCTTGACTGCCAACCAAACGAGTTTTTTCACAAGTCTACATAATTATAATTCTTTCAGAGAGCTGGTTGGCTTTTTCGTCGCTGATGCGCAGATGGGTCTTCAAGGTTATGGATGAATACGTCAAAGGAAAAGTTAGATAGACATCGCTGGATGTAGTCTACATTGAAAAATAAAATAAAGCCAAGAAAAAATTCCTCATTAGTCCTGGAGGACTAGATCGCAATATAAGAAGGGTGTGATTTAGTGGGTAAGAAGACCCACACACAATGTCAAATACGGGGCTCACTGTGTCTTT
>OZ012681.1:111002971-111227971 GCA_963942445.1 Argyra leucocephala
TAAAAATTTAAAAAATGTCATTTGAATCAAATTTTATTTATTCCGAGAATAATAAAAAAAAAAAAAACAATTCAATTTATATAATAATAATATTAAAAATAAATCTAATATTACATATTACTATAATGGAACAATAAAATAAATAAATAAAACATAACAAAATAAATTTAATAAAATTAATTTTAATGTTTATGGTCACAAACTACTATTTTGATTCAATAACAATATTGACAAATAATATATTATGTCCGTGTTAAATTAAATATTTAACAAATTACGAATATTTCAATTTTGATTTCAAAATTGATTTTTATTGTTATTATTATTCTTTTTTTATTTGTATTAAATTTTTATTTACACAACTCAATTTTCAATTAAATACATAATAATGTATTATATATATATATATATATATGTATATAAAGTGTAGGTATTTTGACTGAATAATCAAATATTTCCACTTAACCCATTAACAACGGTTGTACTATATATAGTACAGCAAAATAGGTGTCACGTTTTAAGTTATAGTGACTAAACCATTGTGAATTTTTGGGAAAAATTTGCGTTAAAATAAAGTTAAAAATATACAAAATAAAATTATATGCGGCAATACTGGTTTAACTTCAGATAAATGTCATTTTTTTGACGTAGAAAAAGTGTGATTTTTAAAGTTTGTGTAAAAGTGGACGTGTTTTTTAAAAATAATAAAAAAAAATTAATTATAGCATTATTATTTTGCAAAATAAATTAAATTTGATAAATAAAGATAATCAAAATCAATGTAAGTTTATAAAAGGAAAAATTCCATTATTTTACTTGTTTTTTTCGTCAATGAAGTTGGGTGTACTATAAAAAGTACAACCGTTAAATATGTATACAAAAAAAAAAATTTTTTTTCTTTTTTTTAAGAATATGTCAAAGCAATCAAATGAAAACAAAAAACTTTTTTATGGAAAAAATCAGTTTAAAGGCCTTGAGGAAGCAATTGAAGCTCTTCTGCAAGATGATAGTTATGAAAATAATGATTCTGAAGAAATTTTTGTAAATATTATTCCACCAGATTTAGATGTTTTAACAGATTCTGAAGAAATAGATGAACAAAATATTTTTGAAAACAACATGCCAAGAGATATTCCTGGTACTGTTGAATTAGATATTCATGAAGAAAATGAAAACTATAAAGAAAGTTTGTTAAATAGAGCTGGACCAAGTTCAATTCCGTGTACAAATGAAGCTAGAGCCTCTGTTTACGACCAATATTTGGCTGGTAATTTTTGTAACTGTTTATCAAACTTACATTTTATACTAGTATTTAGCAGATTTTTATCTGAGCTTACTTAAATTTTCTTTCCTGTTAGCTATTTAATTTATATTCTGTTATTTTTAATTTTTGATATTTTACTGTAGCATATTGCATGTTTATTTATTTCTTCTTTCTGCCTTATTTTTTTCGTTGTGTTTCATGTTTTTAATAGTTAATAAAAAATGTAAATGGTGGAAGAAAAATCCTGTTTACGAAACTTTCACTCAAAGTACTTCATTCTCAGAAAAACTCCCCAGTGTCTTGGAAAAAATATCAGATTGTACGCCAATTACTATATTTGAAATGATATTATCAGATTCAATTTTACAACATATGTGTGACCAGAGCATGATGTATGCATCAGCAGTAAAAAATGATCAAAAATTTAAAATTGACATTGATGAAATGAGAGTATTTATCGCCATATTGATATTTACTGGTTACCATAGATTACCTTCAGAATATCATTATTGGTCTCTAGATGAAGACTTAGGAATAGATTTAATAAGCCAAGCAATGAGCCGCGATCGATATCTCTCAATTAAACGGTATTTACATTTGGCAGATAATGGAAAAATTCATTTATCATCTGACAAAATGTATAAAGTAAGACCACTGATGAATATGGTGAGAGATAGTTTTCTACAATTTGGATATTTCCACACAAATCTATCTATTGATGAATCTATGATAGAATATTTTGGGAAACATTCAGCCAAACAATTTATCAGAGGTAAACCTGTCCGATTTGGCTATAAGAACTGGATGTTATCTAGCTCAAATGGATTTTGCTATGACTTTGATATATATTGCGGGAAAAATGAAAATGATGAGCGATTAATTCCTCTAGGTGCAAAAGTTGTAACAGATTTCTTAGTAAAAATACCACAGCCAAGTCAGCATAATGTTTTTTTTGATAACTTCTTTACGACACATGCCTTAATGAAAGTTTTAAAGGAAATGAAATTTAATGCCACAGGTACTATTCGAGAAAACCGACTTCAAGGTTGTCCTTTGGAAAAAAATAAAACTTTTAAAACCAAACCTCGTGGAACATTTGATTATAGGTAATAGTGATAATTATTCAATTTTTCAGTTTTTATTCATCAGTTAAATTGCAGATATGATTTAACAAATGATTTATTAGCTGTGCAATGGATGGACAATAGTGTTTGCAGAATCATAACAAATTTTGATCATATAACACCAATTAATTATGTCAAGCGCTGGTCTAAACTAGCTCATAAAAAAATGCCAGTAGAGCAGCCACACGTATATACTACTTACAATGCGCATATGGGAGGCGTAGATAACGTGGACCAAAACATAAATACGTACAGAATTTCGATAAAGGGAAAGAAATGGTGGTGGGTTATTTTTACCTACATCATTGATCTTGCAATGGTTAATGCGTGGAAACTTTATTTGCTTTCGAACAAAAATGAGCAATATAACACCCAACTTAACTTCCGCAGGTTTATTGTGCGAAAAATTTTGCAAGAAGCAAAAGCAAGAAAATATGAGAAAAAAAGGAATCCATCATCTCAAGTAGAAAAGGAAATAAATCACCATGTTCCAATAAAATTAAAATCTCAACTCCGTTGTGTGGTATGTCATAACAGAAGCATGTATAGTTGCAAAATTTGCCTAAAAACATTGTGTATAAAAAGAAACTGCTTTCAAAGTTACCATAACTAATTTAATTATAATATAAAAAAATAATGTAAGAAAATTTAGTAAACCAAACAAAAAAATATAAACAAAAAAATTAATATTATTTTTCATTTTTAAAATTTTAATTTTTTTTTTACTTCTCACAACGGTTGTACTATATAAAGTACAGGCTAGATCTCAGAATATAGGAACTACAGCCCCACGAAATTTTAAATTTGAGTATCTGGAACTAAAAATATACCACTGTTAAAAAATTATTAAATTCTGACAACGGGTTCTCGTACCCGTTGTTAATGGGTTAATTGAATTTTTAAATAAGGGTTTTCTATTATTTAGTTTATAATAATATTTAAATTTTATATGTTTATTGAATTAAATAGTGAGAGAAAATTTTTGAAGTGGGAAGAAAATCTAAACAAGTAAATTTGTATATTTAGTTAACTAGTTTGAAATATTTTATTTTCTTTATTATGTAATTTTAGTACATAATTACATTCTCTTATTACTATACACAACAGTATTCAATTTACACTCGAATTATTATACTAAATATTTACTTAAAAAGTAGCTAGTCCTTGAATCGGATAATATGGTTGTCAGTAAATTTAAATAGAGTTTTTTTTTAAATTGAAATAATTATTTTTGATTGATTTATATATCTTAGAATAGCTGCTCTGGTATTTTTTAACCTTAAAGTGATAATTTCTTCAAAATGCTGTTTTGGTATTTTTGTATCAATTCGACTGATTTTGATCATAACATAATTACGGTTTAAAGTAAAAATAAATGTATTCTACTATATTATATTACTAACAGCTACATAATATGTTATATCGATATTATAATATTGCTGATATATCGCCAATCAATGTGTGTCACCTAATATCATGATCTTAATAAATAATATTGTAATATAAATGTGGTATTACGAATGAACAAGTGAATGTTGTTCATCAGAGCAGTTTGTTGGAAAATACATTATGTCAATAATTTTTTTTAATTTTTATTATTAGAAAACATTTGATTTAACATATTCTAAAAATCAAACAAAATTTATTTTAAAAAAAATATTGTCGAGTCATATCAAAAATTTTATAAAAATAAAAAGAAGTAATTTTTAAATATGAGGTTACTTAACGAGGTAAAAATTAGACTTAATTCGATTAACTTATTATTTTTTACAGTTAGATTTTGTTCGTTTATAAGACTATGTAGCATTCGTCGTGTGTAGGAAACACAAAATTACATTTAAAAGATTATATCATTTGCGTCAATTGCGTCATTAGCGTCATTTGCGTCATCTGCGTCATTTGAGTCATTTGTGTCAATTGCGTCAATTGCGTCAATTGCGTGATTTAGTTGATTTGCGTCATTTGTGTGATTTGGGTCATTTGCGTCATTTGCGTCGATTGCGTTATTTGTGTCAATTGCGTAATTTGCATCAATTTCGTCATTTGCATCAATTGCGTCAATTACGTCATTTGCATCATTTACGTCATTTGCATCAGTTACGTCAATTGCGTCATTTGCGTCATTTGCGTCGATTGCGTCATTTGCATGACTTCTGTCAATGGCGTCAATTGCGTCATTTGCGTTATTTGCGTCATTTGCGTCATGTGTGTCAATGGCGTCATTTGCGTCATTTGCGTCGATTGCGTCATTTGTGTCAATTGCGTCATTTGCGTCATTTGCGTCATTTGCGTCGATTGCGTCATTTGTGTCAATTGCGTCATTTGCGTCATTTGCGTCAATTGCGTCAATTACTTCAATTACGTCATTTGCATCATTTACGTCATTTGAATCAGTTACGTCATTTGTGTCATATACGTCAATTGCGTCAATTGTGTCATTTACGACATTTGCGTCAATTGCGACATTTGCGTCATTTCCGTCATTTGCGTCAATTGTGTCATTTGCGTCATTTGCGTTATTTGCGTCATTTGCGTCATTTACGTCATTTGCGTCATTTACGTCAATTGCGTCAATTGCGTCAATTGCGTCATTTGCGTCAATTGCATCAACTTCGTCAATTGCGTCATTTACGTCATTTGTGTCAATTACGTCATTTGCGACATTTGCGTCATGCGTACGCAATTACGTCATTTGCATTATTTACGTCATTTGTGTCAATTACGTCATTTGTGTCAATTGCGTTGATTGCTTCAATTGCGTCATTTGCGTCGATTTATTAATTTGATTTTTTGAATGTCGAATTTTATTTTCTAAATTTTGATTGAATCTCTAAAGCAAAAGAAAATCGTTAATGGACTGTACTTGCTTATTAACATTCTAAAAAAGGACTGAAGAACGCTAAGTCCAAATCAAATAAAAGATTTTGAAGGACTCACTGCCAAATTGAGTGTTACAACTTCTTACAACTCAGAAGTGAGTATCTTAATCGATTTATTTATAAATAGTACATGACAGTGTAGAGAACAATATTCAGAAAGAGCCTAAGATGTTAATATTTATATTAATAAAACTAGGAAAACTACTGAATATCACAGTCCAAGCAGTTTTGTGATGAAAGCTTTTCATTGTCATTCGTAAAAATTATTTGAAAGCTTAATTTTGTAGCTTATCTTCACTTTTTCGAAATAAAGTCCAACCCTAACTACTACACATGATCAAATTATATCTCTTTCAGACCCAAGCAAACAAAAAATTACATTAGTTGGTTTTATACAACTCAACATAATCTATGTATCACAAGCATTAGCAATATATCTACATAATCTCCATAAACAAAAGCTATGGATCAATGCCTTAAATTATGACAATGGTTTTAAATCAAAGTATCAATTTTGATGGAGTACAGAAGCATTATTTATATCACACAATCATTTAAAGTGGGCCTTAAAGGGATATGTCCTATTAAATATTAGAATATTATGATCCGCCAAATAATTCAGTTATTAAAGTTTTAGATTTTATTACTTTTTCCTCATAGTTCTCTAAAACTATAAATCTTATATTTTTTTTTATTATTAACCGTTATAATAACAAATTGATTTTTTTAAAAAAATTATTTTACTATTAAATTGAGATTTCCCATAAAAACTATAATTTGTTTTTTTTTTTTTTTTTTGCGTTGTTGAAATCAGGGATCACAATAAAAAAAAAATATATATCTAAAAAATAAAAAATTATTAAATTTTTAATAAAATAAAAACTGATTTTTTATATTTTTTTATAAAATCAATTTTTTTTTTTTTTATATTAATTTTTTTTTCTTACCATTTAATACATGAACTTGTACTGATGCCGGAACTGCTGCACTTGGTACACAAGTATAATTTCCAGAATCTCTAAGTGTTGCACGTGTCAACATTAACCTACTTGTAGTACCTGATTCAGTTTTTTCTGTTTCCAAACTAATACCACCACGTGCTGAATCAAAATCAACTATTTTAGTACCATGATACCTAAATTGTTGTTTGTAGTAGTTAGTTGTATAGAAAAAAAAATACAAACAAAAAAAAAAACATTAACGAAAATATAATAAAATTTTTTTAAATTTAAGTCACGGGTTATTTTTTTATCTATTTTTTTTTTTAGTATATAAATATTATATATTTTTTTTTATATGTTATATTAATATTTATGTATTAAATTTTACTACATATTAATAATAAAAAAAATTTTATTTTATTAAAAATAAAATTTAAGAGTAAATTTAAGAGTAAAACTTTAAAATAATTTAGCAAAAATTAAATATTTCCAACGGATCAATATATAGGATATAAATTGTACGGTACAATAATTGTTATTGTATAACAATCTAATTATCGAACAATTGTTTAATTTGTATGTATTTGGGTGTTATCAGATTTGGGGATAATTTTTTTTTTAATTTTTCTTTTTCTTATATTCCTATGACACAATACAATCTGTGTCTGAAGGAGACATTCAGTAGTTTGTATTACATTTTTCTAGATGTACGCAACCTATAACGGTATAATCAATAGTTAACGATCGATGATGTTCACAGGTGTTGGAGATAATGAAATAAAAATATATTATGTCCAAAAAAGATAGCTGGAACCAACAAGTGTAGTAATAACTGGCCAATTAAGTATAAAACACTCAACAAGAAGATTGGCGGAAATATGTTTTGAATACTCAAGGTCAGCATCACAAAATTGAAATGGAATAAATAGTTTGGAACAAGATTTCCAATCAACATTGACTAATAGTTCGAAATACTTGAACAAATACAAAAGATTGTCTAATTACCTTGACTTTTATTAAAATAAAAATAAAAAAAGTTTAAATTGAAAACGCCCCAATAAACAATTTGTATGTCCTACTTTTATATCATTGCCTATACAGTCAGAATAGCAGTGTGTATCATCATCTGCGAATGTATATAAATATTGTTACATTCTGTAATTTATGACATTGTGGCATATAATAAATAAAATACAGGACCGACACTGATACCTTTAGGTACTCCTACTCTTATTTCTCAGTACTTATTTCCCGTGTCAATACTAGTACACGGTTTCGCTCAGAGAACATTTTTAATGCCCTTTATCATCGAACAAATTACGGGAAATTTGAACCCATTAATAGGATGTTTGTTATGCAATAACTATAAAAGCTACATTGATCTTTCATTAAGTGGAAGTCAAATTAAGAAGGATTTATTGCTACAATTCTCTTCGAATTGAATATTTGAGTTCGAGCTTCAATAGAACAGATATATGGTTCCAAACATTTTTTTATCATCACATTTAATAACCATTTGTTAATACGTATTACTTTTCTTTTATTTTTTTTTATTTTTTTTACTTTAAGACCTAATTGTAATCTGTTTGATCTAAACAAGAAATAAATCCGGAACCGGAAACAGCAAACAGCAACATTAATTCGGTAGAAAACGTGAAGAATCAATTTCCAAATTTTTGCCAACATTCTTTAAAGCTTGTCGTTGATTAAAAAATACAAATTACAATTTTTGAATAAATTTTAAATCCAAGGACCATACAGGACGAGACGATAATAGAGTTGGAATTTATTTCATTTTTTTGTTTGTTGCTCCTCAGTGAAGCACAAGGTGTGTCAATACACATTAATTTAGCAAAAAAAAAAAAACAATTAATGAATCTAAGTAGATCACACATGATTAAAAGGGGTAGATCGATGGATTTTAGTCGATTATAGATACCTACTAATTGTCTTTTCTTATTAGAAACATAAAGTAATTTATATTATTTTAGAGTAGGAAAAATAGACTTAAACAGATAATACGTTTTACATTTATAAAAAAAATAACACTAAATCTAGTAAATTTTAAATAATTTTCCGAAGAAGATAAAAAAGAGAGAAAAATTACTGTAAATTACTGTAAACTGAAGTGAATCAGCGTGACCATATGATATGTATGTAAAAGACCGTATTGCATTGTCTAAGTGACCGACTTTTCTTATATAATAAAAGAGTATAAAAATTGTTTTGAACTCTATAAGTTACATATTATAAAAAGACTTAGCTTACAGTATCACATTGATTTGTAATTAAAACTGATTTTAAGTCTATGACAAGAGTAGTATAGCTATCAGAACGTGTTACTGACCGATAGGACGCCACACTGGTAAGCAGAAAATTTTATTTAACCTCTATTGTCACAAATGCAAATAAGAGAACCAGACCGAATATTTTAAACACTTTTCTGCAGTTGTCCAGCTACCTGGAAAAACCAAATTGATAGCTTTTAATACTGACTTCCTTGGGAGAGTGATATTTCATATGTCATCAAAAAGGCATATTTTAGTGCTAAATGAATTTCCAGAAGCAGATAGATCGTCATTTCAACCTATCTACCTATAACAATATCACCTTTTGATTAAAACTTCCATTTCAATAACACTGTTTCCAAACTTTGCGTATTTTTTTATATTAAAAAAAATTCAATACAAATATTTTTTTTACCCAGTTGAATTAAAATTAAGGTGTAAACGGGTCAAAAAACTAAATCCAAACACTTTTTTGTTTTTTTTTAATTATTCGACAAAACAAAAACAAAATATTATTAAGAAAAAAATTTTGTAGACAGACAATGGTGTTCAGAAATCTCATCCCACATACACAAATAGATTTCATTTTAAATCTATACACTATACTCTATATTTATATGAATACTTTATATATTATTATATAGCATATATATATATATATATACTATTGAAATTGATTTTTACATACTCACCATAAAACTGAGGAAGCATGAACATTTACAGCGCACGCTAGTGAAATCGTACTATCCCGTTTAACAAAAACTTCTGTTGACCCAAGAATTTTCGCACGAGCGGCTATAGTAATTAAAAATAGAATGAGAAAACAAAATTAATGAAAATTAAATAGATTTTGTATGTATATATATATATACTATATATACAAAATAATATTTAAAAATAATATAATTTAAAATATTATAACGTAGATGATAATACGTGTTAAAAATTTGTAATTAGAGTTTAAGAGATAACAAAAAAAAACAAAAAACAAAACACTGGGTGTTAAAATGCACATTAACGTCTAATGATCTTGATGGAAATCTTATTATTTAAAAAAAAAAAAAAATTATTTAATTTTGTAAACTAATTAATTTTTTTTTTTTCTGTTTTAACTTAAAAAAAATTTAAATTCTATTTTATTCTATTTACAAGACACAGTGGACAACATTTATTTTTTAGAATTAAGATTTGAAAGGTTAACACTGCATTTTCGAAGTATATTTTAATGTATGTTTAATCCTAATAAGAGCATCTTTAACTCTTTATAATAATTTAAAATTATTTAACAGCTAATCTGTACCCCCCTTTCTATCCATTTACGAATAACAGTTATATTTTACACATCTTACAGTTATACTTTTCAATTTCAAGAGATTCAAGGTTCAAGTTCAAGACAACAGGTTCAAGAGATAACTTTAAAAACAGAATTTAAATCGAATTTTTCTGCTGATACGTTTTTAGTCGAGAAATCTATATTTGCTTAATTTAGTTTTGAAACAATATTGACCACATAAATTTTTTTTTAATTATTTAGTTTAGAAGGTTTAAAAAAAAGGTCAGTTCATTTAGCTTAACGGTTTAACTTTGCCATATAGAATGTGTATATGCATAAGCTGCGCGTATTAAGTTAATTAACGATCTACTGAACTGAAGCCATATGAGCAGTATTATTTGCTTCTTGGTCTTGTGTTAGTAAAACCTATCCTATAATAAAACCGTCTTACAAAGTTTATATACTATATACATATTATCATCATAATTCATTTGTTGTTACTTATAAAATATGGTAATTATATAATCATTGAGTCATAGGTTCAACTTAAAATATTATTTTGAGTTGTAGTGTATAAAATCAAAGTTTTTGCGGAAATTCACAATATATTTTTCATACAAAAACCTGAATATTTTGTGTGCCTGAATATTTTATAAAAACCCTAGTTATATTTTGTATAAAATAAATTTTATAGAAATAAATTTAATGCTTTACAATTAGGTTAAAAATTCTACATTGTAGAACATATTATTTTATTGCCTATATGAATCTTATGGATGCCTTGTCCCTCTCATAAAACATATTCGCACTTAAATAGCTTCGAGTAGCTTCAACGTTACGGTAAAATGACATATTAAGTAAATTTTTGCAACAAAACGGTAGTTAATTATCATTATATCATTTAATATGTAAATTGAAAAAATATAGTAAAAATAAATCAACCATTTTACAACCGATTTTAATTATTATTATTTTAGGAGACGTGGCGAAATCAAATATTTTTTTAAATATTTATTAATTTTCAATTAAAAATTTCAATTTAAAATTTCAGCCCATGTATAAATCATTTTAACATACAAAAATTTTCATTTATCAAAATGTCGCAACAATACGTACTTCCGATTTAAATTTAATTTTTGTTTTACTTATTATTACGTATGAGGTTGTTGTTTCAGATAAATCAACTTATTACATTATAATGTCCACAGAAAATTGGAATGATGGAAAACAATGAAATATTGGTTATGTATTTTATCAGGGAGTCACACGAAATCTCCAAAATCAAAATTCCCAAGACACAAAGTCCCCAGACTTTTAAAAAGCCCCAAAATGAAAATCCCCAAAAAAAATGTTTTAATTTATATCGGCAAAATTACAAATAAAATAATTTTTTTTATATTTTTTATTAAGACTGTTCCGTATGCATTTACTTGCCGTCGGCAAAAAAAATGGTTTCAATAAATGAGAAGCGGGGGTTTGGAGGCAGCAGCCCCGACCTTTAAATTAAAATAAGTCTTTTTTTATATTTTTTACTAAAACTATGCCGTATGCGTTTACCGTCCGTCGACAAAAACAATTCATTCCAATAAATTAGTAGCAGGGGTTTGTGAGCGCTACCCCCGACTTTAAAAATAAAATTGGGGAATTTAAAAGATTTTATTTGGGGATTTTGTGTTTGGGGATTTTGATTTAGGGATTTTGATTTAGGGATTTTGATTTTGGGGACTTAGACCCTAACCCATTTTATCAAACTTCCTGGAATTTAGTCGAATTTAGGGTGAATTCAAATTCTTTTTTAAATTAAGATGACAAATTTTATTGTCAAATTTGTTCGAATTCCAGTACTACAGTGTCAAGATTTCTAAGAAAAGATAGTGCGAATTTAATCCTTAAGTCTAGCTATTTAATTATATTTTACTAGTATTTATATTTAATTTGTAGGTTGTATATAGTTCACTGAACTGTCTAACCAACACAACTAGTATTGAGGGGTAAGTAGTGAAATTTACTGGTTGGAATAATAACTACTAACCGTCTCAATAATTACAAGTCATTATCGCAATATACAGATCAGTTTCAATATTTTTATTCTCTACTGTTTATTGTAAATAACAAACAGTCATTACGGTACTGCTATTTAAAAACTGTTTGAATAAATATTTTGTATTCATATTGGCACTTAAAAATTACCAATAAAAAGTTTAGAGCTCCAAACGAGCATTGAGCCTATTATAGCAATAACAGGATTCAAAAAAATTCTATGTAGTATACTATTTGATCACACATACACTTTGTAAGATTATTTATGTATTATTTGTGACAGGACAGGATCATTATTACTACAAAAAAAAAAATGGTATTGTGAAGGGCAGATATAATTTATAATGTCTTTAGTTCTGTACAATTATTGTTGTAATATTTATCAAAAAGAATTTTAGGTAATACAAAATCCGTTATTGTACAATTTTAAATGAAATGATATTTTTATATTTTATTATTATTATGTAATGTTAGAACCAATGTTATTAAAGTAAATAATATATTAGTAAAAATTAGTATTAAATTTTGTAAAATAAAGGCAATTAATTTCGTGCACTTTAAAATACAAAACAGAAAGATACCATCTTTTATTTAAGTAGGTAAAAATGGCATTCAGCAGAGCACAAGCATATAGGCTTCAGAACAGAGTAGAAATATTTTAGTTCTGACCGCTCCGAGTCGATAAAAACATACGATATAGCTCGACTAATTTTCTTTAAATAAATCTATTTTAAGTAGGTACGTTGCATTCCTACTCCACTTAAAAACTAAAATAAAATCCTTATCGTTTGAACACAAATTCGTAAAAGTGCCCACCGGTAGCAAAAATATTTACCTACGTGTAGTATACTTTCCTCCAAACTCTGACGAATCCTCTAATTATGACTTTTTGGACATATTGACTGCGAAGGCATTAACAATGCCTTATCTAACATAAATTGGAACGAGCTGCTAACCGAAGGAGATTTAGTAGTTAAGGATTTTCATACAATTTTACTATCTATAATTGAAAATTACACTCCAAAAATTCTAAAAAAAGATAAATTATCGGAACCTTGGCTAGAGAAGGAAGAAATAATTTATATAAAAAAATGAATTTAAGAGGTGTTCCCACTACTGAATTAATTGATGAATATAAAGTACTGGCTGCTGAATTTGAAAAAAAATCCATCATAGCATATGATACTTACATACAGAGTATTGGAAACTCTATTTTGTGTAACCCGAGAAAATTTTTTGAATTTGTTAATACAAAGCGTAAATCATCAGGTTATCCAAATTCGATTTCCCTTGATGGCACAATCTCATCTTGTTCTAATGAAATTTGTAATGTTTTCGCATACAAATTCCAAAAAATTTACCGTCAATCACAAACAGGCCACGAATTGGAAATCGTGAATTCCAAATTATTAACTATAACATAATTCCTCTTATGCATAACCTAGCTTTGTCATCTGAGGACGTTTTTATAGAAGTAAGTAACTTAGACATAAAAACAGGGCATGGTCCTGATCTTCTTCCGCCGATAATTTTGTATAACTGTATTTTCAATTTAACTGCTCTACTTACTATAATTTTTAAAAGTCCCTAGCATTAGGCGTTTTTCCACTAATTTGGAAAACATCGTACCTAGTACTAATTCACAAAAAAGATGACAAAAGTCTAATTGAAAATTATAAAGGCATAACAATTCAGTCGACTATACCCAAGTTATTTGAAAAACTCGTGACAGATAAAATAACACCTATAATAAATCCAACTATTAACCAGGAACAACATGGTTTTAAGAAGGGCCATTCTACCACAACTAACTTAGTGTTATTTACATCGGAGGTACTATCTCTTATAGAAATAGGTTTACAAATAGACACAATATATACAGACTTTCGCAAAGCATTTGATCGAATAAATTACAATATACTAGAAATAAAACTGGCTAAGCTAGGTATCAGTGGCTCAATGTTAAATTGGATAAAATCTTATAACACCAAAAGAGTTCAATTGGTTAAGTTTCAAGGTATTACGTCTAAAAACATTTATGTCTGCTCTGGGATACCCCATGGAAGTCACTTAGGACCACTTTTCTTCAATATATACACTAGAGACCTTTTTAATTGCTTATCTGGCATATCTCACCTTTTGTATGTTGATGATCTCAAATTATACCACATTATAAATAATTTTAGTGATTTTTGCTACCTCCAGTCCAATCTTAAATGCTTTGAAAAATGGTGCTCTGAAAACATGCTAGACCTCAACGTTAGTAAGTGTTACGTCCTGAGCTTCACTCGTAAGATATCTATATTTTTATATAACTATGCTTTACACAGCCTCAACTTAGAGCGTGTAGATTACTTTAACGATTTAGGAATCATCTCTCATAATAAATTAAATTTTTATCTCCACTATGAAACAATGATATTAAAGACTAACAAAAAAAAAAAAGGCTAACAAAATGCTAGGTTTTATCAAAACAAGGGCAAGAGAATTTAAGAATATATGGATAACAATAACTTTATTCTGCTCCTAGAATATGGTTGTATTATCTGGAATCCTACCTTTCTGATCCATAGTACAAGAATTCAATCAATCCAAAAACAGTTACTATTCTTCGCCTTGAGACATCTCTATAATCCCAGAGACTTTATTCACCTTCCACCTTACACTGAAAGGCTCTATTCTATAAATTTACTGAGCTTAAACTCGCCTAGAATCTTACTTTCAAACTGCTTTACATTCGACGTTCTATCTGATAAGGTTGATGTTGACCTTATGAAATTAAGAATCAGAATCAATAGCGATGTTAGAGCTACCAAAGACACACCAACTTTGTAATCGAAACAATACATAGAACTGAATAGGGGAAAAATGAACCCATCAACTGGTTTGGCATACTATTTAATCTGTTTAACTCCCTTTTCCATGACATACTTTCAAAAAATGCTTTCAAATCTAACTATTTAACACTATCTATTTAACACTCTCAAACAATTGTAGGTAATTTATCAAATCCTAAATTAATATATATTTATAACTAACATTAATTTAATAATTAATTGTCTTATATTAAAAATTAACTAAAATAAAATGTAATATTAATTTTTAAATTTTTTTCTCTCTCTCTCTTTCTATCTAATATATTAAAATAATGCAAATCAATAAAATTTATAATTAGTATATTTATCTCTTAATAAGTAAATTCCTGATAAAGTATAAAAAAAGATAAAAGAAGAGAAGAAAAAAAAATCAACTAGATTTAATTTGATCTAAAATAATTTTGTATATATTTATTGTATATATGTAATGTATGTATTATTATAATTATTATGTATCTGTTTTTTTTTTTTGTTTTTTGTTCAATACCTTGTAGGTAGCTACTAAAATAATTAAAAAATATTTAATATAAAATAATTTGCCATTTACGGGTCTTAATATTAAATATCATGTATTCATCATCATAATCTATTAGCGTCATCAATTTTGTTTTAAACTCTGTCAATCTATATTGAGCACGTAGAGCACGCTTTGAGGGATTAGCACAATAGAAAATTAGCTTATAGTAGGAGATAAGTCTAGCTAATTATATATTCACTATTTTGGTTAGGGATTAGCACAATAGAATGCCTATGAGATCATTATAGTACATACGTTGGATAAACAATTTAATATTCCCATATACAAAAGAAATAAAAAGTGAAAAATAAAATTTAACTGTTATTTGTACTAGACAATGAAACATTGGATTATGTTTTTACACAAACTTATTTTTAAACGTTAGAATCAAATTTGTATAACTGTTGAACATAGTGGAATATTTTGCTTTTAATTTTACTTAATCATAACTACTTTCAGACTTTTACATTGTTTTGTACTCAACTGAGCAGTATTTTGCACCACTCATTTTATTATGAATAACTTTCTAAAATCTCTAAAGTGTTTGAATTAAAATTTATATTGAATTTTAAAAGTTACTGATAAAATAAAAATATCGCAATTTATTCATAATTCAGTACGGCATCCTCAAATACAGTTAAATTTAATTTTTTACTTTTTATTTCTGTCATCACTCTTCTCACAAAATATTATTCTGTATACCTTATTTAACTCTGCTGAAAATCAACTTATAGATAAAGTTTTTAATTCCCCACTTCCTTTCAATCAAAATCTGAAATTAAAGTTTTCAAAGATTTCAAGAATAGCTATTTTGTAACATAGATAAGAAAATTTACTTTTCAAAGTAAATATTCTCTATTCAATATTTAAAATACATAAAACAATACAATACACACTCATATTCACACAAACATAATATTTGTTATTTAATATACGTTATTTTTATTATTATTATTATTATTGAAATAAAATTTGCAAAAAAAGAAATATGAAAAGAAGATGGTCTCTTATTGCAGGAAAAAAACAAAAAAAATGAAATCGTAATTATAAAAGGATAACATAAATTAATTACGTTAAAGCTGGTTACATTAAATGTCTATTAACAAATGGATTTCCCATAAAATATAATTAGTGTAAATATATGAAAATTATTATGGAAAAGGATAATGAATTCTCTTAAAATCATTTCTATATACTTTATAGAGTTATATTATGGAATATGAGTCCTGGAATAGGTATATATAATTTCTTCTCATTATTTTTCATAGTATCGTAATAAGGATTTTTATGAAGGATAATACTATGAAGGTATAATAAAATAATCTAGAACACTGATGAAACTTGAAATATTTTTTTTTTTTTTATGTGTAGATAATAAAACACAAAATTCAAAATGTGTATGTACATAAAAATTTTTATTACAAAAGTCAAAAAAGTGTGCGATTGTTACATTTTTGTGATTAACAAAATGGCAAATTTGTGAAATAAAAAATATTTCGATTCGATAGTGATAATGTTAGTCTAAATATGATAATTTTAATTGAAATAGGTACAGTTTTTCAATTTAATGGTGACAAAGTTGTAGAATTTAAAGGCAAATTAATTTAATTTTTAGATATTGTACTCTTCTATTTCGGAAAATTTGTAGCTTTTGTAAATTGAATTCTATAAATGGCAAACTAATGCTATGAATAAGCACATTAGATGTCTGTTATATCTATGCCTGCCAGATCACACAACAGTAATTATTGAATATAAATCGTATAAAAGCTATAGATGAAAACTTTAGGTCACCAGTGAATCCAATAAAATACCAACTGGTCGAGATATAGGAAATTCATCAGTGTCCGTTTAAACATAAAAGTGTTATTCAAAACTGAAACCGACATCGATACTGCTTTGATTAAGGTTATTCAAATTCTAGCTTGTTAATCAAGCTTATTGTCTGGCGTCTATTCCCCAACAACAATATACATCCAGGGGAAACCAACAAATTTACATCCAAGAAACACATCAAGCAGAGCATTAGCATACAACCGCACCTGCAGCATAAACTAGCAAAAAAGTCGTTCAAATAATGCAAAAAAACAGCTATAATATGCCTAAAAAAATTTAAAGCAGCTACTACACGATGCAACAAAAAAAAAAATCCAGAAGTATCTTGCCCGCCTATCTCGAACTTGTGAAACAAGCTATTCTATGTCTAAAGCCACAAAAAACCTAAAAAAGTTGCAACAACATGACCCTCCAATCAGGTTAAATAGTAAAGTGTGGGCGAAAAGAGATACTGAAAAAGCAAAAGCCTTTGCTGTCCACCTGGAAGACGCCTTCCTGCCATATAACATAACCACATCATGCGAATCAGTACCAGCTAGAAATCAAAATATACCAACAACATCATGTTACAAAATTAATACGCAGCTAGTTGAATCTACAATCAACAAAAAAAATAAATACCAGAAAAGCAGCAGGCTAAGATGGTGTTTCCGCTAAAATGCTACAAGAGCTCCCAAGCATAGATTTTAAGTCTATCTTACTAAACTTCAATGCTATATCTTGAGAATAAATTATATTTCATCATTGTGAATAGACTGCCTTCACATAATGATATTAAAATCAGGAAAAGATCCAACATAGGTCATATAGAGAAAATTATAGTACATAAAATGATACTGCAAATAAAAAACGATGGAGTTATTCACCTACACCAATTTGGTTTTCAAGTTGAACCTAGTAGGATCGAACTGGTACATAGAATAGCTGCCTAAATAAAACAAGGATTTGAAGAAAGTTCTGCTCACCAGTCTCTCTGGATGTCAGCCAAGGCATTTGAAAAAGTGTGGCACGATAGATTAATCCATAAAATACAACAAAATCTATACCAGTTAAGTCTCATGTACTACTAAAATTCCTATATAACCAATAGACAGTAGACCATTCTTCTTCAGTAGGCCAATCCCCTACTTAGACAGTACAAACAGATTAATAAATGAAATTAGACATTGCCTCGGAAATACAAGTGAAAGTAGCAGCTAGAAATCGAGTATGATGGAAATGTCAAGTAGAATACCTATGCTCCCAAGAAAGGTACGAAGAAAAAAAAAAAAAAAATGCAAATCCTATGTAACAGAAGAACATGAAATCAATGCTTGCCTACCACCAGGTAGTGTATTTGAACAATATTTATACCTAGTATACACATCTGATCTATCGGAAAACAGGAAAACATTAACATCCACCTTCGCAGATGATACTACAATTTGAAGCTACCATTCAAATTCACATACAGTATCTACAAATCTGCAAGAACATTTGCAGCGGAATGGCTCTACAAGTCGAAAATGAAGGTTAATCAGAGTAAAAGTTTAACTTTCTCGATAAAGAAAGAATTATGCACCCCAGTTGATATAAATGCGAATTCTATCCCGCAAACTAACGAGGTTAAATACCTGGGAGTACACTTATACAAAAGGCTCACTTGGAAGAAGCACATCACCGTAAAAAAAGAGCAACTAAAACTCAAGACGAACATCACTTATGGACTTATAGGTAAAATTCTACACTAGATCTGGAACCTCAAAGTGTTGCTATATAAAGCCATTCAGAAAGCAATCTGGCCCTATGGATGACAGTTATGGAGAACTTCTTCTAATTGTAACATCCAAATAATTCAAAGGATATAATCAAACAATAACATAACCGAGGCCCCTTGGTGCATTAGAAATATTAATCTACATAATCTATTACAATATTTGAATATACCCACGGTTACAGTAGAACTGGGAAAATGTAAAAACCAATACGCAAACAGACTGATCCACAATACATCATGGTCTACAATACATTCAAATAACGAGCAGGTTGAAACAAAAAATAAGGCAGAAATTTGGAATGAACGACCAAATATGAAGTGTCAAATCAATGGACCTGCCAACTTTTTAGTTTTTAAAATTTGAATAAATCATAAAGGATTAACAGGATTGAGAGAATAACATGAAAATAGAAATAATTTTAAAATAGTAATACTGAAAAATTTTAAATTTCGACTTAAGCGGTTTTGTATTGATGCCACAAATATTTCTTTGTAATTATTCAATTAAATTTAAATACCTACTATAAAAAGCCATTGTAAATTGGTTTTGATGCTAGCAAAATTATAGAACTAAATTCGATTATTTTTTTGATATTGTCGTATTCGATTTTATATTGTTGCAGACTTGTTGGGACAAATTAAAGAAATCTAACCTAATTGGGGTAATGATTGACTTTTTCAAAGAGGTCAAATATTTTGAAATCGTACTTAATGAACATATAAACTGGAATGCTCACCTAGAATATATTCTAAACAAAGCCAGAATTGAACTTTGGACATGTAAAAGCCTATGTGGCCATAAATGGGAACTAAACCCCAAAATGGCATTATGGTTATACACCGCAATAATGACGTCAATAGAAGGTTCAGGTGAATGGAAGGGAGTTCATATGTTTGACGACCTGACAGAGATTTCAAGGGTTAATTTCCAGGATATTTTGAGATTAATTACAGCTACGCTTCTACTCGGAATATAGGAAAAAGTTTAGTTTAAATGTGATTAGGAAAATCGGATCACTATGGGTCTACACATGACCTGATTTTGTAGTAATAACAAATTGCTGTTGTTACTACCATGTTTTAAACAAAACTAAACTATTCTTTTACTATGATAATTTAAAGAATTAAGTACATCCCTGCTAACATACATAACCCCAAATTATAACAATATTATATAAATAATATTTTATCTCAACAATGATTTTAAATAACCTTTAATTACATACATTTTTTGGTAAATAGAGTTACAAAAAAAAAAAACTTATTGGAACGGAAAATGATAATTATTATTGTTGTTTGACGACTGACTATCGATACCCGTTGAAGTGAAAAATTTCAAGAAAAATAAAATTTCTTATTTTTATTCCCATTAAATATCTCACTATATATTAATTAATGTATATTACCAATTTAATAAAATATCTATATCCACATCCTTTAATAACATTTTTATATAATATACACATACAGGTATATATATATTTTTTTACACTAAAAGACCTATATACAAAAATTATTACATAAAAATATTCAAATAAATTTTGATCTTATAATGAGACGTCATTTGAATAAATTTACGATTCTTATAATCAATTTATTACTCATATTGAAAATATTTTTCTTAATAATAACAAGGATAATAATAAAGATTTTATATAATTATTATGTATGAGTATATAATGCGTATATATTATGTATTTCTATTTATAGTAATGAAAAAAAGTTTTCGGATGTAGAGGTAATAATCATATTGGTACAACTTTAATTAGTTAAAATTGTGAATTTATAAGAATATATATTTACACTTCCTTTTACTAACACAAGCCTTACACTTGATTAATTTTGTACCAATGCATAAAATAATTATATTTTGTAATAAATTCAAAAATTTTAAGTCCTAAAATTCTGATTAAATGTTACTGATTGTAAATACAATACGAAGATATATGCATGCACAGCTCAACATCATCATTGTCCTGTAACCCCATCCGTGGGACATAGGGCAATTTTTTCCGATTTTGTTCAGCAGATGTTTCGCCCAACAACATCACATGAAATATGCTGCACCCTCCAAATCCGATATGCGGTTTACTACAACTGATCTGAATTTCCTCTTTGGGACCCACCGTTTGTTATCATGTTTCATGAAATGTTATCAATCGGTTGACTCTTTGACATTTTCTGAGATATGGGTGATAAAACGATAAGCTCAAACTTGACAGAAGCGCACGCACGTTATATGTTCAGATTCATCCTCTTAGAGGTCGCTCATTGTGAGTACAGACACCTTTTGCGGCCGCTCTAATGGTGACGCTGATGATTGCGTAAAATACCATTAAATTTAAAATGCAAAAATGGGTAAATTCCGGATCTTCCGCCTTTGTTTAATACCTTCATTGTCCATATTTAAACTCTCTTCTGTTCCCCTATCCATCTTAGTACACCGGGATTGGAACCCGATCATTCTTAAGGATTAACAGAGGTCACCAGATGAAGATGAGTTGGAGTAGGAAAATAAAAATACACAGTTTATAATCGTAAATTGCATTGTCAAACTTAAAATACGACGGACAATAATAAATAATAAACAGTTGCAAGCAATTGTGTAGCTTAGAAGCTCCATCTTGCTGAGTTTTGCGTAAATTAAAAAAAACTTCTGATTTTTGAACTACTGTAATGTTTTATATAATTCTTTTGAAAATTATCAATAATAATGCTCGTCATTGAATCTTAATAAAAAATTCAGAATAAAATAGTTATTCCAGGAGTTATTTAATAAATAAATATGGAATAGAACTGTTTTGCTACGAAGTTGTGGAATAGCGTTGTTTTTAAAATAATAGGATAGGAATAGGCGACTTTTGATGGATTTCGACAATGCGCTGTCATGTAGTTTCTTTAATCTAGTGTTGGAGCATATAGTGCGACGTTCCGGTGTAAAGACACAGGGCATTACATTTTAAAAATCGGGACAACCCCTGGGTTTTGCTGATGACGTCGATATTATCTCAACATCACGACGAGCATTCATCGAAGCCTTTACTCAGATTGAAGAGGAACCAGATAAAACGGGTTTTCTTATAAATGAGAATAAAACAAAATATATGTTGTCGACAAATAAAATGTCCTCACAACACCATACAGGGCACAACATCCCTGTCGGCTGATATAATTTTGAGGTTGTTCAGAAGTTTATCTAACTTGAAACCAACTTCAAGTTCTCCAATAACATCAATGTTGAAATAAGGCGAAGAATCACCCTTGCAAAACGTTGCTACTTCGGTTTGTCCAAGCACCTGGGTTCAAGCTCCTATCCCAAAACACCAAGGCACAATTATACAAAACGATCATGCTTCCGGTGTTGTTTTATGATTCTGAATCGTGGAAATTACCAAAAGCAAGCGAGCATGCAGTTGGTATTCTTGATAGAAAAATCTTTCTTCGCATTTATGATCCTGTATCTGTCGAAGAGGCTTGGAGAAGAAGCTGTAATGCCGAACTATACCAGCTGTACATGGACATGGACAGAGCCAAAAAAGTCAGAATTTGAAGTCTTCATTGGCTAGGTCATGTGGAGCCTATGAATGAAAATGCTTCAGCTAGGAATGTCTTTGAATCCAAGCTCCGAGGAACGCGTCGTCGAGGTAGGTCACACCTTTGTTGGAGAGATGAGGTATCGACAGATATAAAAAAATTTCAAATCACCAATTGGACAGACTCCACTCGTCACCGGATGTCAGTGGACGACAATTTTGCAGGCTCAGGACCTTCAAGGTCTGTAGCGTCCAACAAGTAAGTAAGTAAATAATATTTCACTGCGATTCAATCATGACATTTGTTTAATTTCATGCCAAAATAGGAATAGACTTTTTTCTTACTTTTTTATTATTTTTTATTTTCTAGAATCGAATTGCTAAGGAATAGGCATATTTTGACAAAAAGTACGGAATAGACACATTTTGCTACACTCATAAACATGGTATAGAAACATTTTGCACCTAAGTATGAATTTTGATCTCGTTTATGTATGGGAATTAACATGATTTGTTGAAATATTAGGAAGTCAATCAATTTTAATATAGAATATAAATCAAATCTCATCTTTAGATTTTTTTTTAAAAAAGTGTAAAAGACCTCGGTTTGCTTCTACGCTATACAATTGTCAATAACGGTTTATCGAAATAGCGTCGATGAAAAATATCCACAACAAAACAAGCTTAGGATATGAAAATTTTTAGATTTCCATCGAAATAGAATAAATGATTTGATTTTATGCCACATCTACTGAGATTTTATGGGAAAATGAGAAAAAAACGATAATTTATTATGACTGAAACGGATTCAAAATTAAAACAAGAATGGGCCAACTTTTTTGCAATTATAGAGTAGTAGAATAATATTTCGCCAGACTCTTCAAGGTATTCAATACTAGGTAATTCAGCAAAAGAAATAAACTGTTTATTAATATCAATTTGTATAATAATTTGTGGAGCCACAGTTTACAGGCTTCTAATTCACATGTTAAAATATTAAATTCAAATAATGTAATGTCAACATTTTTATTTCTTTCTATTTTTATTTGAATTATTAAAACTATTTTGGTTAGTTACAGTTTTGGTTAATACGATTTTCAAAACGTTCCCAGGAAAACATAATTATCGTTAATGTAGCTACACAATGTTTTGTATTTCGGTTTTTTTATGAGAAATAATTAAAAATATAATAAATTTACTTTTAATTAGTATTATATGGTTTGCTTATCAACAATATTTAGAGTTGACCTGTTAGGCACAAGATAGTTCAATTCACTCGATTGCTGATAATACATTTTTAATCAACCATTCTTTTAAGCATTATGTTTTTTTGAATGTACTACTAAACATTAGTTCGTAAGACTGTTACACATAGTTTGGACTATCGCAGAATCATTGGAAAGAATATATCTCTCCGGCCATGTGGGCAAATTTAAAATAAAGCTGTATAATGCTCTCAAATCGTTGCAAATTAAATAATGTGGTTGATTATTGGATTTTGGAAATGTTATGATTGAATATTATCAAACCCAAAATTGGTTAATAATTATTTATTTATTTATTACAGTACAGTTATTTAGTTATTATTATTAGTACAGTTACATATTGTTATTCACATTGGATCCTAGCCAACTTATAAGTCATTTTCCCTTTCCCAAATGTGGACTTTTATTCAATTTTAATTAATTAAATATAAACATAGTTTTTAGTATCCAAATAATTTTGTACATCACTGTGATAATACAGATAGGCTTTTTAATTATAATTATTACACAAGAATATAATGTATATAATATATTGTTTAATTATATATTTTGATGTAATTTTAATAAAATATATAATTTGAAGGTATTGATAATATTAATACATAATATTATTTATATATATATATATATATATATACATATAATATTATGTTAATCTAGATAATATAACATAATAAAAACATATACATATTATATAAATATAAATAGGTGTTAATATAATAGATATTTATGCTTATTAATTATAATTTTAATACAATTATAAATATTTTCTTCTACTATATAATAATATTATAATAATATATTATTATATTGTAAATTATATTACATATTATAATATTATATTATTAAACATGCTTATGCATAATAAAATATTAATGATTAATTGTCATGGTAACCATAATAATTATAATGTTTCTTAATAGTTTATAAAATTTTCATTTCTTTGATTTTTATTGTGTTTTGAAGGAATGGAGTATCTTTTAAGATTTATTTAATAATGTATGTATGTGTATGTACTTATATAAAATTAAATTAAATATTAATAGATTTTAAAAGCTTAAATAATATAATTTTAATAAAATTTTTGAATTTCAACGAATTATTTATATAATTATATTTTAATTTATGTAAGTTAAGAAGATGAAAATTTATTCATAGTAGTTATTTTGCTTATTTCATAATAGTAGTTATATTGCTGAAGTGTTCTTAATATCAACAGAAGTTAGTATATAATATAATTTACATTTATGAAAACTATTCTGATAAATAAAATAAATTAATTTGAATGTAATTTTGTTATTACTGGATTTATTTAATTGAATTGTTCATACAAAATTGAAGTTTAGAGCTCTTAACAATATTATCTAACATAGATATTCTTAAATGTATTTAGATTTATGTGTATTTCAAGCCTTTTACAGTACATTTTCACATGATATCAAAAATATAAACTTAAATGGTACATCAAAACCAATTGAATAGTGCATTTCCAATTATTGTTAGAAAATTACAGAAATTTCAAAATATTTCGAATGATTTTTGACTTAACTCAAGAATCAAATTAAAAATTTAATTTATAAATTTTGATATATTGAATTAACATCAAATAAATTTGTTTTCTAACACCTTTTTTTTTCTTTTTTGTTTTCTAATAAAATTTTATCCACAAAACCTAGTAAAATAATATCCAATTTCCATTTGTATACTATAGAAAAACTCTCGGTTATAAAATAAAACTACAATAATTCTATTTTTATTCTATAGATTTTTCTTTTCTATTTTTTTTTTCTTTCGATTACTATTATTATTATTATTCTATTATTTTAATACAATACAATTCATAAAAATAAATAAGCAAAAAAATATAAAAACAAACATACCTGTAACATCTAGTGATACAGCTAAATTGATTTTTGGTTCTGTATTTACTTGACATTCATATATTCCACTATCACGTTGTTGGGCATATTCAATTTTTAAATCCCAATCATCTGTATTTGGTGAATGCAATACAGAAAATCTTTGATCACCAGTATATGTATATATATTTGTTGTTAAAATATGCAGATCACGTTTTCTCATCCAGGATACCTATAGCGATAGATATAAAAGTAATATATGTATATATTAAAAAAAATATATATATCTATATCAATATATTAAGTAATGTAAAAAAATATATATAGATATAACAAAAAAAAAAACAGATAAACAACTACATAAATTTATAAAAAGATAAATATAAATTTTGAACCTAAGTACTGTTACTTGACATCAATGTTGCCAACACTATTAAATTTTATAGCTTTAAATAGAAAACTGCATCTTAAACTGGTCGTTTTATTAGGAACAAATATGTAAATGTCTCCTGATGTATTGCCATATTTAAAAAACACTTTTTTCTTCTTCACACTTCAGGCTGGAAATAGATGCTACTATGCAAACAGAAAGTTGTTTCAATCAAAATTAATATCAAGAAAGGCCAAAATGACGATATATAAAACACTCATACGACCCATAGTGACGTATTAGTGCGAGATATGAACTGTGAACGTGGCCTGGAAGCCTGCGCATATTTGAAAGAAAAATTTTCCGAAATATACTCGACCCAAAAAGATTACAGAATGGAGAATATATAATCTGAAGCAACAGCGAGCTCAATATAATTATTGATAGTAAGGACATTGTACGGTTTGCAAAGGCCCAAAGACTAAGATGGGCTGGCCACGTAAGTCGAATGGACGAAAGCTGAAATCAAGCAGTGGTGCTGAATAGAAAGCTCGATAGCAGCCGTCATAGAGGAAGACCAAGAAGCAGATGGGCAGACAACATGAAAAACGATGCTCAAACCCTATAAATCCCAAATTGGAGACAAGCGGCACAAGATTGACCTTTTTGGAGGAGCATAATGATGAAGGCCAAAGCTCACCCAGAGCTGTAGCGCTATAAGATGATGATGATGAATCCTTTTCTTCTTACCCGAAGCTACAAAAATTTTGTATAAATGAATCCTAGTGTTTGGTAGTGTGTATAAACAAAAAAAGAAATGATAGTTAAAATGTAAATTATTTCTGTCCACAAATTTCTATACTAATCTTTTCAATGGCTTTACTCTTGCTTCCTATCCTGTTCTATCCCATCTACGCGGTATGTAAGTACTTAAGATTACTCTAATGCGCTTGAGTTTTTTTTTAAATATGTATAATTATATATATAATATATGTGTAGATTGACTGCAGTACACAAAAATTTACATAAAATGTAACAATGTAAAAATATGTCATACCTGGACAAAAACAAATTTAATATTTGGGTCTAGACATCGGTATCAGGTAGTAACAGAAACAATTGTAATAGAATATAAGAGCCACAGTCTTGTACAGTTGTTACAACTCTAAACAACAAAACAAGCTGAATCAGTGCCTATAATGTTTAATTTTAAACTATATTAAGGATCTAGACATAATCCAGTAAAACAAAATCCAGTATGGATAACCGAAAAAAATTCAGTAAAACTAAATCCAGTAAAATAAAATCCAGTAAAAAAAAAACCAGAAAGTACAAAATCCAGTAATTACTTACAAAAAATGTTGCCCGTCTGCGTTCACCTGCCGTCAGCAAAAACAGGGTTCCAATAAATGAGTAGCGGGGGTTTGGGGGCAGCAGCTTCCGACTTTAAAAATAAAATAATTTTTTTCTCCTTGTGTCCTATTAGCAAATATTTGTTACTGGGTTCTTACTGGATTTTGTTTTACTGGATTTTTTTTTACTGGATTTTGTCATTCGGGATTTTTGTTTATAACGTACCATATTCTATATTCTATTGTTAATAAAATTATTTTTTCTAAGTACCTTAAATAATTACCATAAGTTGGCACGAGCTGGGTTCAGTCGGTTGGATATTGTATATATTTGTCAATTATAGCAACAGTCCTTAAGATGTCTGTGATCTTGGGATTTATATATAAAGAATACGAGTTAAATATTAAATAGAATAATATAATATCATAGAAAAAAAATTACAGAAATATTTAATTTTACAGTTATTATTTATTTTTTATTCGTTTACGGTGTAAGATAGTGGTGTCATTAAAGTAATTTAAAAAACAGTTATAGGAAATCACTATTTTAATCAAAACATTTTTTTTATGAGGAAAACACAAATTGCAAGTATACACAATATAATTATATACAAATATTTTACGAGTAAAAATATCATACTCAATTATTAGACCCATTTATTTATCTTTGAAGGGTTATCGTTCTTCGCAAATTTGCACCTTACAGAGTTAATAGCCTACAAATTAAACATTAAAGTATATTTATGGCATCTTTGTTATAGTTATCACAATGTCCCATATCTATTTTATTTACCTATGAAAGTATATGCAATCTATCCCTAATACCAATATTCAGTAGTTATTATGTCTGTTTCTATATTATGTAAGCCATCCATGATGATCTAGAGTAGATCCGCATATATTCGGCATCAATAATAGATTTGTTTTGGTGCATGAATGACAAAATAATAGAATTTTTAATTTAGCAATTTCTATCAACTTTCATTCTATAAACTATTCGTATATAATGTATACTATATACTATAGAGTATAGGGTATTCTATATCCTATACACAGCCATTAAGTTTAAGCATTTGTTACGTTTGCTGTCTGCCCATCTGTGTCTTATCCATGGAAGTTGAGTGTTTGTCATGCATGGTCAAATACAGTAAATACATGTACCAACAATATTTATAACGAATTAACGAGTTATTGGTTTTATCACATTTTAATGTATTTAATATTAAATTAGATTAAGAAATTAAATGATAATATAATGTAATTCTGGTTCACTTAAAATAAGAAAGCTGATCCACATGTAAAAAAAAATAAAACTTATTAATAATCAACAAAACAAAAAAATTTAATTAAGTTTCAACATTCAACATGGGATCAACAATTAATAAATGTGGTCATATGTTGTTATAGGTCATGCTATTATAGGTATGCTATTATAGGTCATGTATAATATATTTTCATATGCCCTTAAAAATTATATTTGACGTGATATAGGTGATGATTTGTTTGATAAATAAAATTTACAATAGAATATATATTAAAATTATTGATATAATCCAAATTATAACAGTAATAAAATTAAATTTGAATTATCAAAAAATTTTATCTTCACGAAAATTATCATGCGTTTTTGAACTGTATTAAACCTTAAAAAAATAATTTCCCTTTAGCTACATTCAACATTATGAAAAACAAATTTATATGTAGTTTTCAATTTCCAATGCAATTAACGAACTCTACATGATTCTCATTGGTCAAACTGTGCTTACTTTGTTCAAATTCAAATTCTCATAATCATTTTGAACAGGTCTGTTACACGTTTTTAATTTTATATAACTAACAAAATATTTGATACATTAAAAATAATATTCTTTGCAGTTATACAAAAGTTAGAAGTTGGCAATCAATTAAAAGTTAAAAATTGGAAATACCGTTTTATATTTGCATATACAAATTTACAGCATACCTATATGCTAATGTATATAGGTATACATAATATGAAAATAAATTTTTAAATTTACATAAATACATAAACGGCAATATATATATATATATATATATTTATGTATAAATGTATACCCAGATATCTCTAAATGAGCCCTAGTAGATAATAAAAATAAACAAAATATATAGTAACAAAAACTTATCGGAATACATATTATATAAATGAAAATATTTTTTTTATATTTTTATTATAAATTTTGAATTAAAAAGGATACACAAGGACATGCCTATACATGAGCAATACTATACAAACACTCTATAATGCATTTGTTCAATTTGTAACAGTAATGTTTGTTATAATGGAGTTTAAAGTTTTCGTATCGGTATTATGTTTTTTTTCAAAATATTCTTTCCTTTTACAATCTTTTAAATTTTTTTGTTTATTTTTTGTGAACTAATTTTTTATTATTATATAACACTATTTTTTTCATAATTTTAATTTAATGGACAAATTGAGTGTACTCTTCATTGGTATCTAATTGTAATGTGAGGCAGTTAGGATATTTTAAGACATTTTCTAAACACCGTAATCTTCATAAAGTCCTTAAATTACTTTAGAGCTTCTTTAAAGAACTATAGTTCTAATTATTCCGCTAATAAATGTTAAATGAAAAATAAATCAAACGTTTAGAACACTATTCCTATGAGATAATAATTATATAATAATTATAATAGTTTTAAATCGATAAAATAAGTTAAATCCATTATTTGTGCAGAATATTACGAGATCGTTATGGATGGCTTAGTACTCGGTTTTTTTTTTGCATATTGCTTACATACTTATTCTATTATATTATATTATATTATATTATATTATATTATATTATATTATATTATATTATATTATATTATATTATATTATATTATATTATATTATATTATATAATATTATATTATATTATATTATATTATATTATATTATATTATATTATATTATATTATATTATATTATATTATATTCTATGCTATTCTATTCTATTACATTCTATTATATTATATTATATTATATTATATTACATTCTATTCTATTCTATTTTATTTTATTTTATTTTATTTTATTTTATTTTATTTTATTTTATTTTATTTTATTTTATTTTATATTATTTTATTTTATTTTATTTTATTGGGTTGTGTTGTAATGTATTGTATCGTACTTTATTGTATTGTATTGTATTTTATTTTATTTTATTTTATTTTATTTTATTTTAATTTATTTTATTGTATTGTGTTGTATTGTATTGTATTGGACTGTATTGTATTGTATTGTATTGTATTGTATTTTATTTTATTTTATTTTATTTTATTTTATTTTATTTTATTTTATTTTATTTTATTTTATTTTAATTTATTTTATTTTATTTTATTTTATTTTATTTTATTTTATATTATTTTATTTTATTTTATTTTATTGGGTTGTGTTGTATTATATTGTATTGTACTTTATTGTATTGTATTGTATTTTATTTTATTTTATTTTATTTTATTTTATTTTATTTTATTTTTTTTTGTTTTGTTTTATTTTATTTTATTTTATTTTATTTTATTTTATTTTATTTTATTTTATTTTATATTATTTTAGTTTATTTTATTTTATTTTATTTTATTTTATTTAATTTTATTTTATTTTATTTTATTTTATTTAATCTTAATTTATTTTATTTTATTTTATTTTATTTCTATTTTATTTTATTTTATTTTGTTTTGTTTTATTTGATTTTATTTTATTTTATTTTATTTTATTTTATTTTATTTTATTTTATTTTATTTTAATTTATTTTATTTTATTTTATTTCATTTTATTTTATTGGGTTGTGTTGTATTGTATTGTATTGTACTTTATTGTATTGTATTGTATTTTATTTTATTTTATTTTATTTTATTTTAATTTATTTTATTGTATTGTGTTGTATTGTATTGTATTGGACTGTATTGTATTATATTGTATTGTATTGTATTTTATTTTATTTTATTTTATTTTATTTTATTTAATTTAATTTAATTTTATTTTATTTTATTTAATTTTGATTTATTTTATTTTATTTTATTTTATTTTATTTCTATTTTATTTTATTTTATTTTATTTTATTTTGTTTTGTTTTATTTTATTTGATTTTATTTTATTTTATTTTATTTTATTTTATATTATTTTATTTTATTTTATTTTATTGGGTTGTGTTGTATTGTATTGTATTGTACTTTATTGTATTGTATTGTATTTTATTTTATTTTATTTTATTTTATTTTATTTTATTTTTTTTTGTTTTGTTTTATTTTATTTTATTTTATTTTATTTTATTTTATTTCTATTTTATTTTATTTTATTTTATTTTATTTTGTTTTGTTTTATTTTATTTGATTTTATTTTATTTTATTTTATTTTATTTTATTTTATTTTATTTTAATTTATTTTATTTTATTTTATTTTATTTTATTTTATTTTATTTTATTTTATTTTATATTATTTTATTTTATTTTATTTTATTGGGTTGTGTTGTATTGTATTGTATTGTACTTTATTGTATTGTATTGTATTGTATTGTATTTTATTTTATTTTATTTTATTTTATTTTATTTTATTTTATTTTATTTTTTTTTGTTTTGTTTTATTTTATTTTATTTTATTTTATTTTATTTTATTTTATTTTATTTTATTTTATTTTATTTTATTTTAATTTATTTTATTTTATTTTATTTCATTTTATTTTATTGGGTTGTGTTGTATTGTATTGTATTGTACTTTATTGTATTGTATTGTATTTTATTTTATTTTATTTTATTTTATTTTAATTTATTTTATTGTATTGTGTTGTATTGTATTGTATTGGACTGTATTGTATTATATTGTATTGTATTGTATTTTATTTTATTTTATTTTATTTTATTTTATTTAATTTAATTTAATTTTATTTTATTTTATTTAATTTTGATTTATTTTATTTTATTTTATTTTATTTTATTTCTATTTTATTTTATTTTATTTTATTTTATTTTGTTTTGTTTTATTTTATTTGATTTTATTTTATTTTATTTTATTTTATTTTATATTATTTTATTTTATTTTATTTTATTGGGTTGTGTTGTATTGCATTGTATTGTACTTTATTGTATTGTATTGTATTTTATTTTATTTTATTTTATTTTATTTTATTTTATTTTTTTTTGTTTTGTTTTATTTTATTTTATTTTATTTTATTTTATTTTATTTCTATTTTATTTTATTTTATTTTATTTTATTTTGTTTTGTTTTATTTTATTTGATTTTATTTTATTTTATTTTATTTTATTTTATTTTATTTTATTTTAATTTATTTTATTTTATTTTATTTTATTTTATTTTATTTTATTTTATTTTATATTATTTTATTTTATTTTATTTTATTGGGTTGTGTTGTATTGTATTGTATTGTACTTTATTGTATTGTATTGTATTGTATTGTATTTTATTTTATTTTATTTTATTTTATTTTATTTTATTTTATTTTATTTTTTTTTGTTTTGTTTTATTTTATTTTATTTTATTTTATTTTATTTTATTTTATTTTATTTTATTTTATTTTATTTTATTTTATTTTATTTTATTTTATTTTATTTTATTTTATTTTATATTATTTTATTTTATTTTATTTTATTTTGTTTTATTTTAATTTATTTTTATTTATTTTATTTTATTTTATTTTAGTATAATATATATTTTTATTTAGTATAAATATATATGTATATATATATATTACATAACAGCATAAATGAGGTCCTCTAATATCAACTAACCATACAATTTTAGCTTGGTATAAGCTAGTTTTCTCATTTAAATTCTCCATAAAGTAACATTTAACAAAACCATGGTTTTGGAATTGGCATAGTCACTATACTTTTTTGTATCATATTCTTGTTACGGGCAAATTGTAATCATTAAAAATATTCAAATTAAACAAAAAATCAAAAAAAAAAATCATAGTATTAAAATAAAACTCTGATTTATTGAAATCCGATTTCAATCATAAATAAAATTATTCAATACAATCTTAACTTGAATAAAATATAATATAACTGTGTATGTGTATGTAGACTATGAATTTGAAAATTTTTATAAGAACACCAATTTCCAAATGGTAGTTATTTTCAATGATTGAAAAGGTATTCTCTCCAGTATTTCTATCATTATCATCATTATCAATTTAATATGAAAATTTTAGATAGGAAAATGAAAAATTTTTATATTCACTTTACACGTGAACCTTAAACTGGCTATGTCTAAAAAATATAATTTTGGAAAAAAAACATAATTTTGAGAAAGAAAAAACTTGTTATTGTCTAATTTTAATGTATTCCACTTATTCTTGTATTAGGCCTGTTTTTTATAAACTATACTTATCTGGTACTGGTTACGTGTGGCTGAACTAAATCTTTGTTCATACAATAATTTTGATAATCTTCTTGTTGCAAAATAAAATTTTGAAAAAATTCAACAGTTAAAAATTCTGAGTTAGAAAATTCCGATTTTTTTTTAAATCCTGATTTTCCATAATTCTGAGTTAACAAAATTCTGAGTTTGCAGAGTTGTTGATTAATTCCGAATTTTTGAAAATTATTTTTGGATTTTTTGAGAAAATTAAAAAGTTCTACCTTTGTGGGTTAGATTTATTTAATTTGAGTTTTATAATTCAGAATTTTGTTATTTAGAATTAAATATACACGTTAAAACAACCGTCAGCCATTGCAATCTGTCCTAAATAATTTTAATGCATTCTGTGCATGTGATGTAACATTATTTTTCATTTATATATTTGAATATGACACTTTGTATGAGGTCTGTCAATTCGAAAGAATACAAAATAGTTTGTATTCCAATATTGCAATTTTTATAGCTGCAACATGCAGATCTGATGTGCTCTTTTCATACGGTTCAAGGTCTAGGTTTTATTAAATTCAAAAGAACAATATATAGGTTAATAACCTGGATAATTTTTTTAAGTTGGCAAACTTCATACCGAATTGAATTATAATAGACTTCTATTACAAAACTACGTAAGTGCCACTCGTGACAAATATTACTACTAAATATTTAAGACATGTATAAAAACCAGATATATATCTGGATTTTGAGTTGTAATTGTATTTCCATATTAAACAATTAAAGCATAGACCTTGAACCGGATGTATAGATATTGTCTACTTCCAAATTAAAAATTTGTCCAAAAATACAATCTGTGGCATACTATGAATAAAATATTTGTATTTACTATCGCTAATGCTGATATATCGTTCTATTTTTTTTCTACTTTAATATATCAGAATTAGATCTTTAAAAACCACTACCACTAACCAAAGCGAGTTGTAGTAGACATAACTGAAGTATAATAAATTAATTTTCTAATCACAATACCACTAAATTGACAATGCATAAAAAATATGTAGAAAGTACATATATAAAGAACTGTAAAAACATTAATAAATAGAGAAAGTGTATGATGGGTTTAAACTGAACAATATATCATAGCTAGAACTCCAATTTCAACAATGGTATATCAATTCAATATAACTATCATGATTACAGTTGAAAACATAATTCTAGCTCAAATAAGATTTAGAATAAACTCTATTCTACCTTCTTCTAGTACAACTTCCTTCTACAATTTCTCCTTATTTAAATTAATTAAAAAAAGTCTTATAAAGTTTACCCTACTTTCTACAACCTTTTCTAAATTAAATTTCTGAATGTTGGCATAACTTAAGCACATTTATTAATATTAAATTCAAATCGGTACAATTTCAAGTTAATCAATTTTCTATCCTAATTCTAATTTATTTAAAGCTAGTTTTTCTTTTAAAGACATAAACATACACACCTACACTCACTTCCATATAAAACAGCTAGTGAATAAATATAATCATTAAAACGAAAATGCATAATATTATTCTTAAAAAAAAAAAAAGCAAAAAAAAAAAAAACAAAAATAAGTAGAATAAAACAAAGAAAATAAAATAAAAAATAAATATAAACAGGATATGGCCTTCACATATTATCCTTATATCCTGTATGTTGATAGGATATTTTATTTATTCTTATTTAGTACATTACTGTAAATAGAAAACTTAGCAAACAAGAACAAAAAAAAAAAATATGAAGTAAAAAAATACTAAGCAGGAGGGGTTCGTTCAAGAGTTCCAATTTAACAAAAATAACAACAACAACAACAAGAATAACAAAAACCTATAACAATGAAATCAACCAAACACACCATATCAGAATTTTAGAATTAAAACAAACAATTTACTGTACATTTTCTAGAAGTTTTATTTTTTCTGCAGACCCCCATAATAGTTTTTATTTTTTTTTTTTTTTGGTTTATTTGTTTTGTTAAATTTTTTTTTTTTTTTTTTGTTATTGAATGGATCTTTTGTTTAGAAATTCTCCTACTCTATATTTATTTAGAATAAGATAGAAAAAGATTGGCCCCATAAAAAAATTAATTGAAGAATACCATGGATGGTATGTAGTACGGTAAACTTTATTTCACACTACTGTACAATAGGAAAGTAAAAATGTTACTATTCTATTTCACTAACTCGTATTAGATTGGTGTTATTATGGTGATATATACAGTACACCACTGATATTATGAACTAATGATATTAGGAAATATTACTTATTTATTATAGTGTGATTGTTTAGGTTGTTTTGTAATTTCGTTTGCTATTTGAAAGGTTTTAGAATTGAATTTGGAGATTTCGACACAAGCTATGTGATAAAATATAATAGTGTATATATGTAAGTAGTGATAATAAATTAAATTATCAAATGAAAAATAAAATAATTTATTTATTTATTTATTTATAGAACAAGTACTTAATAAACACATTGATTCACGTTATATTGATAACATTTTAAGAAATACAATTAACACAAGAGCACGATTTAGGCATGAAAACATCGTCGGCTTATCGTAAATACCACGTATATCATTTTTTTTTCAAATTTTATATTTTTTAACTGAAATGTTCGTATTGAAATTTGGCGCCTTTTCCATTGACTTTCTCTCCGAAAATATTATTGTAACGGTAATTACAATAAGTTTTTAAAAACACGTATCTTACGAATGCTAAAACTTACTCTGAAATAACACATATCTCTTAGTTTTAATTGCATAGCGTTCAGCGTAGGAGTGCCTGTGTTTATTTAATAAATTTTTAAATTACTTAAATATTATAATTAATTAAGTGCATTGATTTGTTTAAAGGTAAGTAATTAAAAAATATATTTAAAAGAAATATGAATACATTGAACATAAAAGGAAATTGGATTTAGCTAAAATAGAAAAGTCGAAAGATAAAGTACGAGTTCTAAATAATGAAGTTGATGTATATAAAATGAATGTTTAAGCAGTCAAAATGTGTGCAAGACTTGATGCTAGTGCCCTCTACTTCAAACAAAAATTACAGGTAAAACATTTATTTTTAATTTAATGTAAATAAACTGAAAATAAATAATTACAGGTTCATAATTATACAATCTATAACTTAAAGGATCACAATTGCGTCAATTACTGGTGGAATGAATGTGAAAATGATTTGCGGGCATCAAGTTTCATTTTCTTGTCTTATAAAACATTTACACGACCATTTTGTTCCGGATCGTAACATTATAATTTTTTCTGATGGTTGTGGATATCAGAATCGAAATTCGATGATGTCAAATGCTCAAGTTCAATTTGCTGTCCAGAAAAACATTGTGGTAGAGCAAAAGTATTTAGAAAATGGCCACACAAAAATGGAGTGTGATGCTGTCCACAGCATGATTGAACGGAAGATAAAAAATCACCCAATTTATTTACCAAGCCAATATGTCACCATGTCACATCAAGTACGAGGGAAACCTTTTCCATTAAAAGCATTTTATTTAACACATGAGTTCTTTTTCGATTATAGCGACAATATTAAGTATAAATCAATAAGACCCGGTTGAAAACTCCACGATGCAGCAGGAACAGATCTCAGGGCACTTAAATACAATCCAGATGGTACTATTTTTTTTTAAATAAATTATGGAGATGAATACCAAGAACTTCGAATTCGAATGACTAAAGATTTTGACTTTAATGTGCCATTAAAAAAGCTGCATACTCGGTAGCTAAAAATTACTAAGTCAAAGTACAAACTTCTACAGGAATTAAAATCAGTAATTCCTGAAGATAATCTTTTTTTGTATGACAATTTACCAAAAGAAGACAACTAACCACCTTTAAGCATATTTTAACAATATTTTAAGCATATTTAAACAAAATTAATGTTCCTATATTGACAACGAATTGAATTATTTATAATTTGTGTTAATTTATTTTTGATTTTTGTAATTCATTTTTCGTTTTTTTTTGTTTTTGTTAATTACTTGAATTTTTTTGAATTTATTAATAAATAATTAAATTACTTTTATAAAATAATTTTTCTTTTATTTGAACATTAAAAAAATATTTTTTATATAATAACACGTATCTTTACTCTATCAAATTTTTTAATAACACATAAGTTAGATAAAACTTGTAATACTTTATATTATCTTAAAAAATATTTTCCAAATAATGCATTACGTAATACATAAATAAGTTAGAAAAAGTCGGGTTTTTACAATTGATGACTCGTGAAATAATTCGTTTTTTTTCTCTCCTGAAAATTTAGAAAAAATGAGATACGACGACATATTTTCTATTACATTTGACAGATCTAACTACGGAAAATATGAGCCTATTAACAGAATACTGATAAACACAAGCCAATACAACACAACAATAAATTTGGATATGAGTAAAGATGTTGTAAAGAAATGCTTATTTAAAGTAATTTTCTAATTTTATTGGGAATTTTGTGTAAACTGATTGTATAATTTTTATAATCTGTATTTTAAATTACTAATTGTGTTCGTTTTACATTTTATTATTGTACATAACATTGATATTGTTTTATTGTAAATTTTAATATTGTAATATATCTTGAACTAGGTAAAAATAAATAAATAAATATCGAATTTAGTTTAATATGGCGTAGATTTGTGGAAGTATTTTAACTTATTTGAAAACAGTCATGTTATAGAGATAATTATTACATTAATTATTCTTTATTTAACAAAATTTTTGTAGATCTGATAATATCAGTATTAACTGCCATCGATATAACACCATCTATATAATAAAGTTAAAGCTCATAATCTGTTTAATTTTGCAGGTCGTTTATTGCTCTGATTAAATTATATTAAATTTTTTTTTCAATAAAAGGTGCCTTTGTCATATTCTTGAGCACGAATTTACACTATTTATATACAGGGTGGTCCAATCCGAAATTTTTAAGAATATACTTTGGAGTAAACAAATTCATAATCATAGGATTAAAGGAAATTGAATTAGCAAAATAACATCTAACAAGATATGCACAATGTAGAACAATGTAATGTTCAGATGTATTTTTTAAATTATTTTACCTAATTAACGCTACTTAATGGCTTATAAAACTAACGACTTTTGAAATATATATGCACAATCTAGAACAATATATATGATCTTCAGGTGTATTTTTCAAATTATTTTACCTAATTAACGGTACTTATTGGGTTATCAAACTAACGGGTTTTGTAAATAGCAACTCAAAACTTAAAATTTTGATATAAAATGAAAATACTGAGCTTTTGGTAAAAAAGTATTGATTATCTCAGAAAAATTCGCTTAAGTTTATTTTTTTTATTTATTGTTTTGATAAATTCTACCATTTTGATATATTACACCATTAATTTTTGCACCATTTTCATATATATAGCACCATCTTCAACTTTACCATAGTAAATTTTGCATGTTGGGCTTGCCATTTTTCATTTAAAATCATATCTAAATATGTTAAGTATTCTTAAATGTATTTCTTAGAAATAATAAAAAATAATTTGTTCAATAATTAGGTATATTCAAAGTGATCACCATTTGCCTGGAGATAGACTAGGGCATGTTTTCAAATTGATCTTAATTATTGTATCTATATAGCTGACAATATTGCAATCTAATAGCTTAAAACAGTAGCTATGAATAATAGATCTACGGTCTGCATATCTTCAAAGTTTTATTTCATTCATGTTATTTTTCTAATCAGATTTTATTTCTACCTTCTGTAGGCTTAATTAAATTTAAAAACAGATTCACTCCTCTGTCAACACTCAAACAATAAAACACTCCAAGAATTATTCTTTTAAAGATTTTTCAGGTCGGATCAAACTACCATTATATAGAATATTTTTGTTTAATCAAACCACACAAGGGTTTAATACATTATGTCAATTATTTGAAATAGCAACTAATACAATATTTTCATATCATATTACCTTTTCATTAACATTTTGCAATGCATTAAAATAATGTATTATTTTTTCATATAATGCATTAAAATAAGTTTGTGAAATATTAATTAATAATAAAAGTAATGCATTAAAATAATGTATTATATTCAAATGTAATGCATTACATTATTATAGTGCATTATTAAAACTAATTCAAATTATTTGAATTACTTTTGAATTACTTTTTAATTGAAAAAGTAAAAGTAATCCAAATAATTTGAATTATTTTTGTTAATACATTATATTATGTAATGCATTATTTTTGAATATATTGAATTATTTTAATGAATTAGTTTTAAAATATAATTCAACAAATTATTTTAATGCATTATTAAAGTATTAATGAATTATATCATTAATAATTACAAAAAAGTAATGCCTTAAAAAAAAATGCAAAATTTCCATATATGTCAATTATTTTTTTTTAATTATATTTATTTATTTATTTTCATTCACCTTTCCATTAACATTTTGCAAAGCATTAAAATAAAGACATATTTTTTCATATAATGCATTAAAATAAGTTTTGTGAAATATTGATTAATAATAGAAGTAATGCATTAGAATAATTTATTATATTCGAATATAATGCATTACATATTACATAGTGCATTATTAAAACTGAGTCAAATTATTTCAATTACTTTTGAATTACTTTTGAAAAATGTAATGAATTGAATTATTTTGTAATAATTTTTCAATGGTAATTCAAATAATTCAAATGTAATACAAAGAATTTGAATTATTGTTGGTAGTACATTATATGTAATTCATTACTTTTGAAATTATTTTAATGAAATAGTTTAAAAAAATAATTCAAATTAATTATTTTAATGCATTGTTAACAAATAATTGCGTTGTATTTAATTAACAATTACAAAAAAGTAATGTATTAAAAAATAATGCAATATTTCCACTATAATAAATAGTTATTTTTTCATTTGTACCAATTAATATTCATATACTTAACTAAATTTTAATTTTACATATTGAACTACATAACTTTTAAATTTTCTAATTTAGTAATTTCAGTTTTTAAACTAAAAGATAATTCATTAAACATGCTCAAAAATTATCATTGTTTTTTTTTACTTTCTTTTCTGAAGAAGTTTAATCTAAATTTGAAAATATTTCTTAGTGAATATCTATGGTGAATATCTTCTACATATTATATCAATCGATTACTTAAATATTCATTTTAAAAACAAATAATAGTATATTTAATTTTAAGCCTTTGGTTTATATACTTAGCCATTGTAATGTATTCAACATACAAATTATTGGAGTGTACCTGTCACACTTTGGTACTGCTCTCATTCCACAACTTTGTAATTTTTGAAGTCTATTTATCGTTTCATGTATTGAAAATGCAATTAGGAAAATGTAGAAAAGTCAATTACATGTAATTTAACCGTATCCACTTATTTAATTTATAACTAGTTTCAGCTATCAAGAATCTACTGTAAATTACAAAACACATGTGTATCATAATATTATATATTATTATTATTATAATAGTGCATTTGTATTAGAATTTCAACTCATATATATATATATAAAAAAATAAACAAAACACTAAATCCAAGTGCCTTTAGAATACAATTTATCCCAGGAAGATGAGAATCACATAAATTTTGGAATTGGGTCAATAAATGTTAAAATTTGTTTTAATAAGGTACTTGGATTATTCCTACGACTTGCTATACAACAATAACCAAAAAAAAACAATAAACAAGGAATTGTTATATTTTTTTTTTGTTGTTTTTTTTTTTTTTGATTTTTGTTTTTTTTTTTAGAATCAATACAAATAAGAGAGAGATAGATATTCTTTGAATCTTCTTAATTTTAAGCTAAGAGTTTTAAAGGATATTTTTCTATCCTTAATCAATATCATCATCATCAATATCATCATCAATATCATCATGATCATTATCATACAATTTTTAATAGTTTTATAGTCGAATTTAATATGGTGTGTGAATCAAGGATATCTATAAATAATATAAGTATATTGATAGTGAAAAATATAAAATGGGAAAGCAGTATAAGAAAGCAATTTTATGAGATTGATTTTTATTTTTATGAGAATCTGATATTCTCATCTATATTCGTACATATACATATATATATAATATTTATGTAATAAATTTAAGGATATTCAATGATTATTCAAATTATTTAAATAAACATTTTTTTTGTGTTATAAATATAAAAAAGGTTGTTTCAATAAGACTAGTATGATTTGTTACTAAATATATATTTTTTTTTATTGATCGGATTTGGTTAAAAGTTTTGGAAGGTCAAAAAATTTAAAGTTTTTTATTAATTTCAAAATAGAAGAATAAATTTGATAATTTATTGTAGAATATAATAAATTTTTCGATTTCTGTTTGCGTGCGATACAATTAATTCCTGTTTTTAATTAGGTTTTGAGTAGAGATAATAATTGCTTCAAAAACTTAGGTTAGTTTAGCGAAAGTCAATACAAAATAGTGATTAATAATAGAAGGTTGGCTTTTTCTAAACATTAATCAAAGCCTATAATTACCAGAGTATTCAAATTATTCAAAATTATGGATTATGTAAAATTTCATTGAACAATTTTACATTTACCAGAAAATCGTAGCCTGATAAAAAAAAATGTATATTTACATAGAAGAAAAGTTTGAAAAATATAGAATCTAAATAAATTAAATTAATTTGTAGGTAGTCTTGAATAGAGAGAAATCTAAATATCTTTAGGCAAAGATAGTTGCAATTAATAAATTAATAAAATTAATAAAATTAGATAAGGTTATAAATGAGGATTAGTACAACCTCAACAAGAACCTTATACCTCTCAAGGACCTACATAGCTCTACTATATATCATATCTACCATACCGGGACGTAGAATCCGACTTTGCATAAAAAAATTACCCCTTTTCATTTGAAAATCACGATTTCGGCCAATTTCGGAAATTTTCGGGCTTAAAAAACATATGTGTGGCCCTTCCCAAAGTTGAAAATATCACCAATCAATATCCCTGCACACTTAAAAAGCTGCTACACATGTTTTGGAACAACCTGTATATACATCATATATCGTCGACTAAGTATTGATATGCCCTATATACTCAAAATTACATGTTAGAAAATCAATGTTAAAGTTTGAATGATTGAAAAGAAAAAACTGGTCGATAGAATTGCCGGAAATATTTATATAATGGAAAAATGGAACTATTACTGATGTATATATAAAATATAATTCGTACTGCACTCAATAAAGACTAGAGTTTTATAATAATTATTGTAATACCAGTATAATGCCATTAATAATCTAATAAAATTTGGGTGCAGTTTAAAAAAGTGTGATCATTACAACTCAAAACATCCAACAACAATATAATAAAGTAAATATGAATCATCACTCGTCATACTGCATTAATATTATTTTCTTTCTTCCATTTTACGTCTACCTACACCTACTTTCATAATACATCAAAAAAAAATTTGATTTATTTTCTTATTTCCGATTGTTTTATTCATAATGAACTGTTTTTTTCATTATGACTGTTGTTGTTATAAAAGGCTTCAGACAAAAAAAAAATTAGTACATTTAAGATATGTTTGCCGTAAGTCGATGAGAGAAATGTAAATACATAAACTGTATCCACACACGGGCAAATATGACTAACGTATATGATAAGCCAAGCCAATATAAATAATATTTTTTGTTTATCTAAAAGACGACAAAAATATCCATACAAGCTAAGAACTTTGAATGAATTCATTTATTATTTAATAAATAATATAATTATAAATTAATACTATATAAAATTATAATTTGAGTATTAAGGGCGTTTCCGAACTCGCACTAAACCTGTCAAATCGCACTTGATTTGTTGTCAAAGTTTTAGTGTAGTCTCAATTACACTAGATATCACAAAATTAAATTTATTAAATTTAGTACGATTTGACAGGTTTAGTGTGAGTATCAAGTGCAAGTGCGGGAGGTTCGGAAACGCCCAAAGTATAGAAAAACCGAATTTTTATCTTTAATTCAGATCCTTTAAAAATAATTTTATTAAATGAAAAGGTTAATTTTTCATTTTGTAATATATTTTTAGCTAAATGTTTTTCAAAGGCAAATTTTTCAGAAGACGAACGAAACTCAGAGGATATGTTCGAATAAATTGTAATAGGCTCAGTATGTGAATAATCTGTGAAATGCATTTTCAAAACTTTGTAAGCACCATTTGCTACTTACTGCGCAAGTTTTTAAATTGATGCATTTTCCTTAACCTGTCCTCTGCGCATCGGGGTCAAATTGACCGCAATCGTTTTTAAAATAAAAAAAAAACTTATTTGGCGTCAATTAAGTCAATCAACCAGTCCACGAAAGTCTGAATTAGTATTTCCTGAATACAAAATAAAAAAACGGGATCAAATTCGATTGTATATCAAGTTGTTATCCCCATTTGAAGAAAACTCATATTTGTGCACTATTTGTTAAACATGACCCCACATTTGTTTCATGTATTTTCTATGAAAATTCATAATACAGGAATAAATTTTTATTATAAAAGTTATCTTTATTTTAATTATTTTAAAAATTTTTATATACTATATGAATTTTTTAAAAAAAAGGTAGTAGTATTACTATAGTTATTTTATTCAAGTTGACATTTCAATATAAAAAAAATTATTATAATTTTACTTGAAGAACAGATTAGTATTAACTCGCGGCAGATGTTCCTTTCGCCAGTATATACCATTTAAGCCGGACAAATATGGAGTGAAGTTTTTTTGGATTTGCGATGCGACAAACTCGTACCCATTAAAGGCTGAGATATATGTTGGAAAGCAACCAACTAAGCCACGTTCAACTGATTATGCATTGAATTTAGTTCATCGTTTATCTGAGCCATAAATCAACAAAGGGCGAACTATAACCATGGATAACTTCTTCACAAGTTGTTTATTGGTTGAGCGGCTACTAAGAAAAACAACAATAAATTAACCTGCCCAAAGAATTTATCATCAAAGCAGAAATCAAGAAAAGAGTTATGATTTCTTCAGAGTTTTGTTTCGACGAGAATCTTACGTTGGTAAGCTACATATCCAAGCCAAATAAGAACGTCTTGTTACTATCAATTTTGCATAATGATGAAGATGTTGATTCTGGTTCAAATAAACCCAACATCATATTGGATTACAATTTAACTAAAGAGGGAGTTGATACACTAGACAAATTGTAAGAACACATACATGCAAAATGAAGACTATACGATGGCCAATGGCTAATTTTTTTTTTTAATATGATCGACATCGCTGGGGTAGCAGGGTTTAATTTGTATAACATTGTAAACCCTCAACTATTCAACCAGCTGAAATCGTCTCAATTGTCGTCTTAAATAGTTGGTTATGCAACTTGGTGCAAAAAAATATATAAGTCGTTTATCCAATCTTAGAGGAATGAAAAAAAATGTTAAAATCGTTATGGAGAAGATAGGATATAAAGTATAGCTTATACACGAACATTATATTGCATTTGTAAAGAAGTATCTTGTGCAGCACATTCAAAAATTATCTGCATAAGCTGCATCAACGAAGAAATGATAGTTTCATCCCAAGAAGAAATCGAGGTTTCAACATCGGACCATGTTTAAACTTAGAATATTTTTCTTGATTTTTGCTTTGATTAAATTGAACTTTGTACTTAAGTTTTGTTTTGTGTATCATATTAATTACATTTTTATATTTTATCTTTTGCTTCATTTTGTAAATAAAATCGAGATGAAAAAAAAATTCAAAATAATTTCAAATTTTTCATATAAAATATATGGAAATACATATTGGTTCAGATGGACAAACCAGTGCACAAACTACGAGGAAAGGTTAATACAAAAATGTCCAGTATATTTGAACATGTATGAACATGAAGCAGAACAAAAATAGCAACAATTTTCTTAAGTCGCACGTTTATAGACAAATGTTTTGAGCACTAAACAAAACCAAGAAATATACGTCAACAAAGAAAAAACCCCAATAAAATTGGTTAACGTATATTAATGAGACATGTTCATTTAACACAACAAGACAATTTTAAGAAAACATGCAAAATACATGCCTTATGAACAGATACCAATGAATATACCAAACTCATATCAAACTCATACCAAAAGTACACCAAAAATTAAAGTAATCGAAAATTGAGGATATTTGTGGCAAAGCAATACTAATGAATATCTTGGAAACTATTTGAGGCACTTAAAAACTGATTACAGATTTAAAAAATTCCATTTAAATGACTAAGAATCCATGATTAACTCTGATAGTGCAAAAATGGCGGATACGACATATCAATACTTAATCGACAATATATCCTTATGTACTATATAATAAATTTGAATATAGATATTGCAGTGGATTCTTCAGAAGTTCTTCTTGTAGAACAAATTTCTGTCGAATTTCAACTTCACGAAATTTGATTATTAGCTATCAATATTCAAAACTATTTATTTCCATTTGAAACTCACTGTATTTTATTAAAAATATAAGAAGTACATTTTTTTCGCATGAAATTTTACTAGATTAAAATAAAAAGTTAGTGAGGCGTATGTAAATTAAAAAAATATAAATATATATATATATACACATATATATATATATATATATATATATATATTATGTTTATATTATTTTTAAGTAATGTATATAAATAAGAGGATTATGATATAATCCAAATATCTAAGGACGATGACAAAAAAAAAAAAAAAAATAGATTTTCATAAACTGAAAATGAAAAAATAATTTTTATAATTTTATAGCAAAATTTGGAAAATAAGAATCTTCAGAAGAAGTGAATTTCAAATAAATTAATTAAATTGAAATTCAATTTAAAAATTAAATATATTTCTTTTCAAAATTATTTAATTTTATTTCAATATAGGGTCAAAGTTTTTTGCTCTCTTATAAATAATGTAACGCAAACGAAATACAAATTGAAGTCTAAATATAAATGGTAATATTATGTACCTTGGTTGATCTGATGTTTTTTGTACATAAAATATTAAAATTTGATTTAGTTAAAATAAAGAGTAGAATATAAATACAATTTGACCACTCATTTGGTATTGTAATATATTCTAGTCTTCCTTGGTCTACCAAGTCTTTTTTTGGTTGAGAATTCGAATCTAAGCTCATACAAGCTATAGTGTACAATATTTTTTTCTGCTTTCTAAGTATTAATTGTTCTTCTTTTTATCTTCTATATTTTTACGTGTTCTTCACCAGTTACATTTTAGCTGTTCTTTATTCTACATCGTTTTTATGTTTATTCCATATTAATGAGAAATTTATAGATTCACTATAAGTGGCTTAGAATTATATCGTAACTAATAAACATATAATTTAGCTTTCATATTAAATTATTTTTTATGTTATTGTAATGTCAATTGACTTCAAGTATTTAAATTAAGAAAAAAAAATTCGACAACATCAAAGCGAACCGAATGACCACTTAAAAAATCATAATTACATTTTTAACTTTACTTTGTATCACAATGAAAAATAATTAAGTCCTAATCAGAATACGATTATTTCAACATTGTAAGAAGATTTCTCAAAAGTATATTGTGAAATGAAAATTCTTTAATTAACATACGAGTATATCAACCAGTTGAACAAGATTTGTATTTATTTTTTAATTACATTCAAAATTTCCAAATTTGATCTAATTTAAGAGAAAAATTAAAAACGCAGACTGATTTTATATTGCATGCAAAATAATTTCCATTTCCATTTCAATTACAAATAAGCCGGTATTAAAATATTGAAAGTTATCGACTCTATATATATATATATATCGATACCTTTTCGGAAGAGTATACTAAGCGACAAAATTTTCAAAATTAACTTTTTACATTATTCTTAAAGCTTAAACCAAATACCCACAGTTTCGCCTAATCTCCATTATTCTATTTAAATAACAAAAAAAGTTATAAGCAAAATAAATTTATACTAAGCGACATTTTAAATCATTATTAATAATTATAGTTACAAAAATGTACTAAGCGACAAAAAAAAAAAAAACAAAAAAAAAAATCTGTCACTTAGTACACTTTTATGCAACACATGTCGCTTAGTATATTTCAATTTGTCGCTTAGTACATAGCCTATTAAAAGTTTCATACAGTTGTTGGCGCTTAGCATGTATTTTTTTGGTGAAAAATTAAATAATTTTAGTTTTTACGCCTTGAAGAAACGTCTTGGTTGCAGAAGACTTAACCTTTATTCAGCTGGCATTCCAAAACCCTTATTTCAACTGGAAATGTACATTTGTACCTTCAAGCAATTTGTATGGATATATGATTTTTACTATTTTTGTTATTATTATTGTGATTATTTTTGTATTTGTTCTAGTTTTACTCTTAAATTTAGGTTCATTACTTGTGGGGATCTATTCTCTAAAATATTTTTTTGGAAGTAACGCTATTTTAGGAAAAAGAAGGTCTGTTAAGCATTTCTGTTTTTGATGAAGTATTAAGTATGAAGTTAGGACTTGAAACAGCAAAAGTGCATCTACTTCAAAAAATATTATAAAAAATAAAAATTTTTGATCATACAATAAAGTTCTGTAATCAGATGGATAACTTTGAAATTTTAACTGCCGCTCAGATAGCAAGGAAAGTCAATTAAATGGTTTGTCGTAAAACCCAAAACACGCAAAAAATGTGTTTTTTTCATCAAAAAAACTATTTTTTTAATTTTTTATATTTTATTGTAAATATTATTTAATTTCTTCAAATTTAAGCAATAGTGTTCAAAATACATTAAATTACAAAAAAGTGCCGGTTTTTTCATTAATTTTTTTTTCATGGAAATTTAATAAAAAAAATACAAAAAATAAAAAAAAAACAAAAAAAAAATATTAAAAACAAAATAGTTTAGAGAAAAAACGGTACAAAATATTCATTCTTATAGTGTTTTAATGTGTAGCATTAGGTACCGAACTATTGTTATTTTATGTTTGGATGATAAGACATCTTCTGGGTACCCAAGATTTTTATTTTTTTCATGTACCTACTGATGATGATGTACGTGGCAGGTCCAGAAAAATTTTATTTCATTTCTATAACAAAATTATCATTAGGTACCGAACTATTCTTATTTTATATCTTGATGATAAGACATCTTCTGGTTACCCAAGTACCGTTAGAATTTGTATTTTTTCCACATACCTACTGATGATGATGTACGTTTCAGGTCCAGAAAAATTTGATTTCATTTTTATAACAAAATTATCATTAGGTACCGAACTATTCTTATTTTATATCTTGATGATAAGACATCTTCTGGTTACCCATGTACCGTTAGAATTTTTATTTTTGCCATGTACATACTGACGATGATGTACGTTTCAGGTCCAGAAAAATTTGATTTCATTTCTATAACAAAATTATCATTAGGTATCGAACTATTCTAACTTATTCTACTCTAGAATTGGGTCGAACCCGTAAACAGATACAACATCTAAACTTTAAAGGAGCTGAATTATTATATATTACAAACTTACCCATATCGGATTCGAATAAAAAAGACTTTGAATTATTATTTAAAAAGCAATTAATTCCGGAAAGGTATCAGAATGAATTTAAAGAAATTATAAATACCGTGGGTGAAATAGAAGATCAGTTACCAGAAACTGATGATGAAGATGTAGTTCCTGAGAGAGAGGAAATTTAGCTGAAGCTGAAATAAAGCTATATTATAATTATTAAAATTATATTTGAATCTAATTTTGTTGAGTTTGTTTTTATTTACATAATTTATTTTTAAAATAATTTTTAAATGCCTTTTTTGTTTTTTTTTAAATAAACTATAATGAATTAAGCGACAAAATTATTTTTATTTTTATTTTTTTTTTGAAAGCATAAATGTTCTAAGCGACATTTTGCATTGTACTAAGCGACAAAATCGTTGTAAGAAAAATGAACTAAGCGACAAAAGCTCAGCTCCCTTTCAAAATATAATTTTCTGAAAAGGCTAGACATATTTGTAATTAAAAATCCTTTTAAAATCAGTATAATAACTTAAATTTGTAAAAAAAACCAGTGAGTGAGAAGTTTTTTTCGTTTTGTGAACATTTTTCAAAATGTCGCTTAGTACATTCTTCCAAAAAGGTATCGATATATACATATTTATTTTCTTTTATATTTGTTTTTATTTTTTTGTTTTGGCTACAATCAAAGTTACTTGATTTTCCATTTTTATAATCATTTAACATTATTGTAAATAGTGATAAATAGTAAAAACTTGAAAATATCAAAAAATATTGATCTTAACTACTTAACCAAAGAAATTTTTTTTTTTTTTATTTTCTATTCCAAAACATTAACATACCAATGTCTAGTAAACCTTACTATAGTATATATATTTAATTTATGAATGTATTCGTTTTTATGTTTATATATACTTAGTTGAATTCATTGGTGAAGATGGAATAATGAATCCAACATGTTTATTAAAATAAAAAAATGCAATATTATCAGTTTGACCAGAGAAATGTAGAATATAATATAAACCGACTTTTAAACCCAGTAGTGACATGTATAAATGAATATAATTTCATTTCAATGAGAATTTAATTAAAACAATAACAATAAAATTTTTCAAATGGAAAAATCAGGAATACATTACAACATTACAACAAAGTTTATTTAGGACAGACTAGAAGAAATATGTAAAACAGACTCAAGGACCACCTGAAACAAAACAGCAGAACTAGCTAAGAAGAGTAATTTAACCGAATTCTGACTCCAAGTATGTAGAAGACATCACCCAAGAGAGTAGTATATTATTATATAGCATATAAGATTATTAGTAGCATAGTATTTCCGATGTAATCGATGACATACTAAGTCGATGATGCATAAAGAAATACACACATGCTCAACTAGAAATGCTACTCAGATATTAGAATAGAACATGTAGTGATTATTTTTTTCATTAATTATAATAATAGCAGTAATATTAATACATATCGATGCTTCGCAACAATCTTCTGTTTTTTAATTTGACAAGAGAGCCCTTCTTGATTTCAAAAACTGACCGAGGAATGGCGTAAAAATCGTTATTGCATTGAATTAAATGTGCATGCGTATTATTATGACGTATAGTGACATATCTTAATTGATACTGCATACGTTACGTGACTGCGAAAGAGAAAATATCTCTTAATTTAGTGCAATATGGCTTATTTTGAGTTTTATTTCAACAACAGTGAAACATTTTGATTTCGACCGTTGTTACATTATCAGGTGTGTACTATCTTGTTACAAAAATTTTATATTCTTTTGTGACACATTTTGAATTAAGTCGTTATTGTTGAAAATTTTAAAACAAACAATTTCTAATTTTTTTTGTCATATTTTGAATTAAGTCGTTATTATTGCAAAATTTATAGCATTATTTTGTATTTTTCTGGCATAGCTCAAAGTGGGTTTATGAATTCCAAATTTTTCAACAACCTAGATTTCAAAATGACAACACTAGTGTTGTTCCTTTACGTGTAATGTTTAATTGTCTACACTTTGAAGTAGACTTTAATGTAACCAAGCAATTTATTGTAGGCAATGTAAACTATACTGTGTAAAATAAAAACCATGTCAATCATAATATAAACAATAATTTTGTAGTGTTCATTTCAAGACATTTTTAACTGCCTGGCTTGATTAAGTATAATAAAAAATGTATTACATCAGCTAAGCCTATTATAAGTTTAAAATCAGTTTTATTAATTACTTTATTAATTACTAAAAAGATTGGTGCAATGTTACATACTGCTACCGGAGAACAAACTTTTTCATATGCTTAGGACTTAACAGGAGATTTTGAAACAGCTGAGAAATTTTCTGAAATTGTTATGGAGGCTGTTGATATTATAATGATGATCTATATTCTATAATCTATGTATTCGACAATAGCATAAACAGATGGAAAAACTGTCTCAGTACTTCATGTGGCATAGTAACTGTCGGCAATCTATATGCAAAAGATGTTTTAAATAAAAAATTAACATATTAACATCTAATTTAGAAGAATTTAAGTAGTTGATTTGGAAATTTTTTTTGTTAATAAAATTTGGCTTAATCCATGTGATTCTAGAACAGTTGAATCAATTCATAAAAAAATTTGATGATAAATTCATAGAACATATTAAAGAAAATATAAAGCTTTTTGTACCAATATGTGAATTGATTTAATACTAAAATGGTAATAATAATTGGAGTGTTTTAAGAAACAGAGGATCTGGATGACTCGGATTGAATTTATGTTACAAATTTTAAAACAAATATATATAGATAAAATAATATAATTTTGCTTTTTTTTTTTGGCAAAAAATCAGTATTTTTATTTAACTTAATGGTAATTTATTATACTATTTAATTATATTTATTGTCTACACAATGAAGTAGACATAATTGCATACAAAGTATTGTCGACGTGTAGAAAATAACATAATCTACATAATGTAATTTACGTTACACAACTCTAGACAGCACTGAATTAACAAAATATGACTGTTTTTCCAACTTTTTTATATTATTTATTTTAAATTCAATATTATTTTCGTTTTTGCAACAATTCAAAAATATGATATTTAATTAAATTTTTATTTATTCCGTTTTTAATAATTAAATTTTTTTAAAATTCTGAAATTTATTATTTTCAGTTTTTTATTCAAATTTCAAATCAGTATTAAACACTCATGCAAACAATCAAAATTTCAAATTCAGCTGTTATAATAACGAAAATAATAACCAAATAATAATTGAAGACACGAGAAGATGAAGGTGTTATCTAACAAAATCAAAATTCCGAGTAAATTGAAGTCAAAGTTTTTTTTATATCATTTTTTTTAGGCTAGTTTTATTAAAGCCGTAATATACGAAAATTGTCAATAACGGTAGTACTTTTTTACTCATTACTGGTTGATTAAGAAGAAACTTGTATTTTTTCAGTTATTTGTTAAAATGTGTAGATAGCTCCTTCATCCATTGAAATAAACAAAAAATAAAAACAAATATAAGTGTGAAAGAAAGGTTTATTAAATACAAAATGACGTAATATCTTAACAAAATACAATAATATTAATCAGTAATCATCATTAGTTTTTAGTAAATGGAAATTTAAGTAAATTTTATTCTTTAATATTTCAAAATTAACCATTTTTCGTCTTACCAATCACATTTTAGTTAACGGGTGAATTACGCTGATCACATTTTTTAATTTGTATGAACAAAAAATTAAAAAATAATATTTTTATTGACCTTTTTTCATCTTATTATATATATATATTATTCTGCATTTATCTGGATGTTTGTAAGTTCGACGGAACGCTCCAACACATATACAAATTGCATATGTAAACAAATTCATATATATACAAATTGCTTTGGTGCTTTTTTTTAACCCCTGTCTATCATGCTGAACCTTTGCAGCAAAAATTGATTGCATGAACTATATTTTTTTAATTTAATGTTAGTGTTCTTCGCAAATAATAAGGAAAAATAATAAATAATAATAATAATATAAATAAAACAAACAATTTTTTTGATTTATAATAATAAGGACTAATAGAAATTTAATCAATAGTTTAATATGGTATAATAACCAAAAGGCAAACAGCATTTAACACAAAAAAAAAACATAATTCACTCAAAGGTTATTCTTATTACTTAAAATTATACATAATAATACGCATGTGTATCAGCATATTTGTATTGTATAATATTATACATTATACAACTTTATTGCTTATACCTTTTATTTTTGTCATTATTGTGTGCGTAACTCACTTCACTCAAAAAAAATTATTTTTGTTTTTTTTATTATTTGCTGTATCTGTATTCTGTATGTTCTGTATGCTCCATTCCAAAAATATTATTTTATTTTCAGTGTTAAGTGTTCACTGTTCACTTCACTGTTCAGGTTCACTGTTCAATCAATATAACTTGATAGAAGTAGAGTAGGATAATAAACTCTACTTCTACGTCGGATAATAAAACATTGTTTTTTTTTAAATTGAAAATTATTGATGAAAATGTTTTTGTATTTTTTGTAAATTTTACCAATTTAGATACAAAATTTTGAATATTTTTTTAAAAATAACACAATACCATAATAACAGTTTATTCATATAGCAAAATAAGATTCCTATACAGTATACAAAAGACAAAATTTATATGAAAATAAGATCCCATTTTTAAATTTGCTCTCCCAGAGGCCACAATAACGCTAATACGGTATAATTTATACTAAATGGAACCCAACTAACGAATTATAACTAAATGGAAGTGAGTACGAGTATACCATACAAAAATACAAACATTTTATACAAATTTGTTGGTATTATACTTCTTTTTCTGTTATATAAAAAAGAAAAGATTAGTGTTAGGCCAATATAAACATAAATAAAAATAAATAAAAAGTGATATAAACATAAGTACTGTAATTTCGGAATAAAGAATCTAATGAAAGAAAAAAAGAAACTAGGATTTATTTTGCTTCCGTCATTTATGACGGGTTACAAAGCTAGTAGTATAATACTAATCACATTTTTAAATTTGTAAAATTATGTGTTAAATTTTAATACAATTTTTAATTTTTAAAATATTTTCATGGAAATAAAGATATTATTCTTTTACAAAAATTAACTGTTGGTCAAGATTATTTTTTCTTCGTCTGAAATAGATCAAGATTTTCCAACAAGTTTTTCGATTTGAATATCTTCAGAGGTTTAGGCCTTCTTTTGTTTTTAATAATATCGACCTTTTTAAATGGCATATATTCATCATATGACTCTTTATATATATAAGAACCATTCTTCAACCCGGATCCATTTAATACCGTTTCTACATCTCACTCTTTCATTTAGTTCATCTTTTTTCTGTTCGTTAGATTTAGATTTTTAGCTAAATTTCCAACATCTCTAAAATGTTCAGCCATATGAATTATTGCAGTATTTTTAGATGCATTCTGAATAATTTGTCGGTACTGTTCTGGCAGATATATAGTGTCATGCTTCCGCAATTCCTACTCTATTCTTCCAAAATCTTGGTCCGCATCTATGTAGGAATGGCCAAGCTCCGGAAATTGATGATCGATGATACGAAAGTAACCACTTAAAATCAAATATTGGTACAGAAAGATCATTGCAAAATTTTTGTTTTGTCCTTCAAAAGAATCAGACCAAATTACTAATATCGGTTACCTTCATTCATTTTTTCATCCATTACAATGTATTTTAGCAAAAAAACTACATATTTCTGAGCTTCCTATCAAGAAGCAAAACCAAGCTTATTAAAATTTTTTTGTAATATTGTGAAATCTAAAATTATAAGACTACATTTGCCTTAAATAAAACGCTTTTGATGTGGTTATTTTTGGAAGAGGCATAGTCTGCTGTAAATCCATTGTTATGAAAACAGTTGTGTTTGATACCTTTGTTATATTTTTATCGTGTTGCATTGCTTTAAATGCATGAGGAATATTTCGTAAATGTTCCTCGTTATATTTGCCAGTATCACCGGTACTGCATGTGCCAATTTTGGATATCCAAACGACAAATCGAATTAAAAATGTTTGAATATGTTTTTTTAATTTTAAATTTTCCTGCCAATTTTTTTTTAACACATTCATCAAAATAATAGTTATGCATTTTGCTTTAATTTAGTTAAGGGGAGAGATACATTTAATGCCGATTTTTATTACGCGAATAATGTAACTCTTCCACAGAAAATTGTTTAATAAGGTCAATAACAAATTTTCTAATTGGTTCATCGATTTTATGAGGTCTGTTAGAATGTCTTCCTCTTTTATCGGGACGTGGTGCAGTTGCATAATTATCTATTCTTATTTTTATAATGTCAACCTTTTTGTTATTGATTTGGTATAATACAGCGAAAGCTTTCTTGCACACCTCTTCAATTACACCATTTTTTGTTACGGTGTATTTAAAGATTGCATTTTTGCTATTTTTTACATTAGACGTTCTCCTAGCTACGGATTTCTTCTTTATACATTTAAATGTTAAAGAACTAGCTTTGTCACGAGTCATAAATGACGGAAGCAAAATAAATCCTAGTTTCTTTTTTTCTTTCATTAGATTCTTTATTCCGAAATTACAGTACTTATGTTTATATCACTTTTTATTTATTTTTATTTATGTTTATATTGGCCTAACACTAATCTTTTTTTTTTCATATAACAGAAAAAGAAGTACCATACCAACAAATTTGTATAAAATGTTTGTATTTTTGTATGGTATACTCGTACTCACTTCCATTTAGTTATAATTCGTTAGTTGGGTTCCATTTAGTATAAATTATACCGTATTAGCGTTATTGTGGCCTCTGGGAGAGCAAATTTAAAAATGGGATCTTATTTTCATATAAATTTTGTCTTTTGTATACTGTATAGGGATCTTATTTTGCTATAAGAATAAACTGTTATTATGGTATTGTGTTATTTTTAAAAAATATTCATAATTTATATATTCAAAATTTTGTATCTAAATTGGTAAAATTTACAAAAAATACAAAAACATTTTCATCAATAATTTTCAATTTAAAAAAAACAATGTTTTATTATCCGGCGTAGAAGTATAGTTAATTATCCTACTCTACTTCTATCAAGTTCTATTGATTGAACAGTGAACTTGAACAGTGAAGTGAAAATTGAACACTTAACACTGAAAATAAAATAATTATTTTTGGAATGGAGCATACAGAACATACAGAATACAGATACAGCAAATAATAAAAAAAACAAAAATATATTTTTTTGAGTGAAGTGAGTTACGCACACAATAATGACAAAAATAAAAGGTATAAGCAATAAAGTAGTATAATGTATAATATTATACAATACAAATATGCTGATACACATGTGTATTATTATGTATAATTTTAAGTAATAAGAATAACCTTTGAGTGAATTATGTTTTTTTTTTGTGTTAAATGCTGTTTGCCTTTTGGTTATTATACCATATTAAACTATTGATTAAATTTCTATTAGTCCTTATTATTATAAATCAAAAAAATTGTTTGTTTTATTTATATTATTATTATTATTTTTTATTTTTCCTTATTATTTGCGAAGAAGACTAACATTAAATTAAAAAAATATAGTTCATGCAATCAATTTTTCCTGCAAAGGTTCAGCATGATAGACAGGGGTTAAAAAAAGCACCAAAGCAATTTGTATATATGTTGGAGCGTTCCGTCGAACTTACAAATATCCAGATAAATGCAGAATAATATATATATAATTTTTGGCATTTACATAATCGTTTTATTATTATAATATATAATATTTAAAAAAAAACACACTTATAACACCTACACTACACTGAACACTGAATTGAATGTCAATTATTATTAAAACTAACTGCCAAGCATGTAAACCTAAATAAAAAAAAAAACATTTCAAATACATTTCAAGTCAAGTTTTTGTCAAATTTTGATTGATATGATTTGTGAAAGAAGGGTCTATGTACCGTACATAGCGCCTTCATTCCTTCAACTAATTTGCAAAAATTTGCAATACGTCTGGAACAAGGGGTGAAGTAATGTTAATACCTTCTTCCATTTAAATACTCATAAAGTTTAGTACATAACCCCTTCATACATTGATTATCTCAGAATCTATGGGAGATTTAGCTATTCTGATGATTGCATTTGATAGAGGAGGTCATATAACCTAGAGTTATCTAAAAAAACCCAATTTCAAAAAAGTGTCAGATACCCCTTTCATCCACTCGTCTTTTCAATTTTAACAACAAAAAACATAATCATGAGGTAAGTCTTATTATCCGATAATAAATTAATCGATTTAAGTTTAATTTTTACCTCGTGGAGAAACCTAATGTCTACATTAAAAGATCGATACAGTCAAATAATATCGATGTATTCAGTTATCACTAACAAAAATATCGAGTTAAAAAATCGATATTATTTTGAAAAAAAAATGTCGATTACATGAAGAACTCTCCATACACATCGCACATCACTAATTTACATCATTATTTCTTTTCATGTCGACTTTTTGAAGATTATTAAATGATTAGTAGAGACCGCCAACATTTTTTTTTATTTATTTTTATATTTTTATTTAATTTTAAAATACCTATACTTAATTTTTAATATTTTAATATTATCAAAAAAATAACGCAAATTTATAAAAAGATTAAAAAAATCAACTTTACTGAAATGATTAATTTTCAAAGTATATATAGTCTATTTACATCAATTTTACTTAATTGAAATATCTGTTTTTGATTTAAAAAGACAAAAAAAAAAAAATAAAAAATAAAAAAAAGTTCAACTTACCGTCCGATTTCCTTTATTTTTCACTCTACATTTTAATATTGCTGTATCATCCACTACTGTTGTAACATTTCTTGGACTAATATCATCAAAATATGGCTTATCTAACAGTCCTGAAAAATAATTAGAAATTTATATTATTTTATTTTGTTATTATATATAATATATATATAATATATATCTATATATATATATGTACGCAATTAAATATTAAAATTATTTCCAAAAATAAATATAAAATTTCTTAAAATGTGAAAAGGATTAACTTATATTATGGTAACAACTTAAGAACTTATTTAATCTAAAAAAAAAAAAAAAAAAAAAAAAACAAAAACTTAAAAAGAAATCCTTGAAATAAATTTTTCAAAATATTATTTTTGTTTTCTAATTAAAAAACTTTTTTTTTTTTTTTTTTAAATTCTTAAACTACCTTAATGTGGTAAAATAAAAAAAAAAAAACAAAAACAACAAAAATGAAAAATTATTTCTTTTATTTTCTAAAGGGAATTTTCCAAATGAATTTTACACAAATTTTGGTTACAACCCCAAAAACATTTTTTTCCATATTGCTTTATTTTGACTAAAAGCAAATTATTCATAAAATAATAATATATAAATATACAAATACATATTTATATATATCTATATAAGTAGCTATATATATAATATAAATGGTATTCTTTACAAATTTATATTTTAAGTTTCTAAGCATTTTGCTATTACCATCGTCTTTGGCATTTCTAATTTATCAAAAACACAACATTTTAGTTACTTATATTTATTAATATAAATGCATATATACATACATATTATATTTTATCCATACATAAATATTTCAACATTGTGAAATAATAATATAGATAATACATAACATTTTGATATAATATTTTATTTTTTATATTTAAATTTTAAATTTAAGAGATTACTCTCTGTTCACTGACATCTGAAATAAGCAAAAGGTTAACCTTTTACCTTAAATATTTATTTTTTTTATTAAAAAAAAAAAAAACAAAACAAAATTTTTGTTTTTCTTTTACATTAAACCGGTTAAGGGGCAATTAATCTTTTTGTTGTTTTTTTATATATATAGATATATATTTTTTTATGTTATAAGAATCTCTTTAGGGGCTTAAAATTTAAAAATATTAAATCTAATCTAATTATCCAATATGCTATTAAGTACTATTTCTTATGTTCAAAAATGAAACTTGTTAAGTATCTGAAGTTATATATGTATATATTTTTTAGGTTCCATTTGATTTTTGAACTATAATTAGGTTGAAACTTATAATTTTTAATTCTTGAAAAATAATTAATTCAAGTTTTTCCAAAAAAAAAAATATATTAGAAAATTTATAAAATCGAAATTTTAGGTTAAAGTTAATTTAGTCCATCAGTAGTAAAGATATCTGTAGTATTTCTGTGGCAATAAGTCATAACCGCTTATTATGTTTGAAATTTATGTTTCGAGTGAAGTTAATATTAAAATTGAAAAATATAATTAAATAAAGAGTAAATAGGTATGTCTTATTAATTTTATTAAATATTTTAATCGGTTTCGGTTATTACGCCATCATCAGAAGACTGATATGGTGTAGTAAGTCAATCTTTATTTTTATTTATTTATTTTATTTATTTATTTATTTCATTATGTACATATACACATGAGACGGTAATATCAAGAGTAGTTATAAAAAAGTCTCAACCTCTACAAGAGTATATGATAAAAAAGAATGTAAATTCATTGTACTTAAACTAACTTAATCTATGGAAGTTAACAGTAAAGCAATAGTCAACCTTCTGATGATGGCTCAGTCTTTCGACGATGGTGTAATAATCGATTAAGTTATTTAATAACATTATTGAATCATATACCTAGAATTTTAATCTTTATTTAATTTTAATAATGTTTCACTTATAGAGCATATTTGATAAAATATATTTAAAAATATAGTAACGGGACTGAACCAGTTTTTGATTTTTTTAAAATCGCTTAAATTATGTAAGCATTTGGAATCCAAAAGCTTTATTTTGTAAAAAAAAAAAATGTTTATTTTATTTTAAGATGTTTATAATATTTTTTTTTTATCCTATTACTCCGCGTGGTAGCATAGGGCTTCGATAGTGAACCTCCATTCCTCTCTGTTGAGTACTACTTCCTTAATATCTTCCCAGGTATAATTGTTGATTGTTAATTCTTGATCGATTGTGCGTCTCCATGTGTTGTATGGTCTGCCGGGTCTCCTTTGTGGATTCCACTGTAGAGCTCTTCTTGCTTTATCACTTTCTGATTTCCTTAGTGTATGACCTATCCATTTCCGTTTTTTCCTATTTATCTGCCTGTTGATTGGTTCTTCTCCATTTATCATCCATAAATCCTCGTTGCTAATTCTTGCCGGCCAGAATATTCTGCATATAATTCTCAAGTACTTGTTGATGAATACTTGTAGCTTCTGTTTGATTCTGACCGAAGTGAGCCATGTTTCGCTGTCATATATTAATGTTGACTTTACACGCATGCTCTGAATATTGTTAGCTTTGTTGTTCTCGATATCGGGTTGCTCTGCCATATCTTCATTAGTCTCCCAAATGTTCTTCTTGCCTTATTTATACGGCTGTTGACATCTTCTGTTGTACCTTCTCTTGATGTTATGAGGTAGTTGAATTCTTCTACGTATTCTATCTGTTGTCCACTCACTGTTATTGGCTCACTATCACTGTTGTTTGTCCTCATTGCCTTGGTTTTCTCGATATTCAATTCCAGACCCATATAGCAAATTTTTATCAATCAACCAGTTTCAGAACTACATTTTCCAGATAGGTGGTGACTGGTGAAAAGAGCCTCCAGCAAAAATAGTTCCAGGTCCCGTCTCACAAAACCCTCGCAAATTTTTTTTTTGTTTTTTTTTTTTTTAAGTTGTCTTTAATACAATGGCCCTTAAGCACGATACAAACAAGAGGTCCGGCGTCCCAAGTGTCGGGACTTATGACCTTGAATGTTTATTTGTCATCAGTACAATACCACTTAAACGTGATGAAAACAATAGTTCGGGGGTCCAAGGAATTGAGGCCGAAGCTCTATATCACTTGTTTAAATTGTATTTTTCTAAAAAAGGTTATTAATTATTAATATAAATAATTTTTAAAAAAATTTGGGATCGGCCCGGCGTACCAAAGACCTTGAGCAATAAAAAACCAAAAAAAAAATGTATCTTACTTATCTTAATACGTAATGAACATTATTGATATTTTGGTCTATGGATATGTATATGCTTAATCTAATATGTGCGGGGTCTTAAATTCTAATAAAATTATTAAAAAAAATCAAAATAAAAAAAATAAAACTCTTTCTCTAAATAACTTTACTCTTCTTTCTTAAATTATTCACTTTAATAAACAAAAAAACTAAAAAAAAAATAAAATAATTTCGAGTTTTTAACTCAAGTCTTTTTAACAGTTTTATTTTATTTTTATTTTTATCGCCCTTCCCATCGAGAGCGAAATCATACGATTAAAATATTAAATTTTAAATAGTGGGCTTTTCTTTTCTTTTTCGCACACATTTCGCTTTTAAAATTTTTTATTAAAAATAAAATTCATTTGAAACCTCATTCTGAGATATTTTTTATTTTTTCTTTGTTTTATTCTGAGGGGCAAGAGCGATATTTTTAAAATAAAAATTTTGCTTCGCAAAGATATCTGCTTCTGCATTACCTTGTGTTCCCTTCATGTCTAGTAGTATACATAATATATAGACCCTGTATTTTCTGCTAGCTTCATTAAGCTTTTTTTATCATCTATTATAACAAACATTTATTTAATAATTGAAAAATTGTATGATTTTGAATAGGCTAACCCTAAAGTATGATCTATAAGCAATCTTTAATTTAAAAAATTGGAAAAGCCATGGTTTTTAAGGTAGCCTACCCCTCTGAGATTCAGTGACGAAGCGTGAACACTCAGATTAGGGAATCAGTTCATTAAAAAGTCGAAAAGTATGAACTAAGGAGAACTAGGCAGGTTTAACTACTTTACATTGTATTAAATTAGTAATTTTCTGGAAATAATAGTTTACTATTAAGCACAAATTTTTTTTTTTTTTCTCTTTGAAGGTGAAAATCTTTGAAAAGAGCCTAAAAGGCCGTATCACAGCTTAATAGGACTGTGAGATTTTTAAATTATTAAATTCACCTACAACGTGATATCTTAAGATTAATTATTATAGCTAGTCACTATATGGACTAAACAATTTTTCTTTAAACTTTGAATTAATAAATAAACTTATTATGATAGGAAAAAAAAAATTCAGTAAATGCAAATGATATATTGCAAATTTGTTAGATTACCATTGTTTCGTAGGAGTAATACCCAAAACAATTTATGTCATAAAGGTCTTCAAATATTTAATCACTTAACAGTGGAAGTCAAAAACGCAGAAGATTTTTTCTAAAAAATCTTGATAACTTTTGTAGAGTACAGAAACGAATAATTAAATTTGTATTTTGCCTATTGAATATTCATAAATTTTTATCTTATTTTATTTTAAATTTTGTAGTTTAAATATTTTATGCATTATTTTGGTAAATTATTGTTTATAAATTTTAACAAAATTGAACTAATTTTGTTTTATGTAATTTGAAGGTAAATAGATTTAAAACTTTAAAAAAGTATTAATCACTAAAAAATGAAATGAAAAAAAAAAAAAAACTTACGTTTGAAATACACTAAAAATTAATTCTATCACCGATTATCAGACAATAATTAATATTTATATTGAAGATTAATGCTCCTTTCCTTTTACATTATCATAAAAATTCTCTGATGATTTAATTGATTTCAGTAAATCTTTTTCAATTGAAATAACAGAAAGAGAACTTAATCTTTCCGATCCCATTCTATTTCGCATGAAACTTTTGACTCGTTTTAAGCATGAAAAGACCCGTTCTGCTGTTGCTGTTATTGGAGGAATAGTAAGAATCAATTGACAAAGTTTTGTAAATTCCGTAAAACACCGGTCTAATCCACACTCCTTCAAAAAGTGTAGAATCTCTAAAGCATTTTTCTTACTTTGAAAATCTGAATCACTGAATGTCACTTTTCTCTTTCCAACTTGAATATCTCAAAATATTCCTAAGAATTTTCTTGCAAATTGCTAAGAAGATCACTAGGGTATTTTTCTTCGAAATCCTTATATCGACTTATGTCAGTTAATCAATAAATTTAATTTTTTTGAGTGATTCAAAACGGTACTTAATTTCTGAAATGAGTTTTTGGCCAATATCTGTTATTAATGTTTTATAGTACTTTGGAATGTTTTTACCACAAAGTTCCCTTTTTCTAGATGCTAATTCTAGAATGTCAAATTCCTCAATACTTTTGGAAAAGTTTTCTTCAAAATTCTGGATCATCAATTTTGATCAATGAATTTTTCGAATTCACAGATTTTTCGAATACAATAGGATATATCAAACATTTTTTATTGTAAGATTTCATAAATTCATGAGTAAAAAAATTAAAAAATAACATATTAACCGCTTTTTTCTCTATTATTCTCTTATTTATTTATGATTAATTTTATATATAGAGTAGGAGATATAGCTAATAAGCTACATATAAGATATTCATATTATTATAAATATTATTTTATTATAAAAGTTAACTTTTTTCTACAGCCAAAAAAATAGTAAATACAAAACTCTATATCTATATATTTTGTTTTTAATTTACAATTCTGTATGCATATTGATTTGCATGCATTTATTGTTCTCTTCTGTATCATCTTTTTCTGTTTATTTCTCCTCATTATCTCATCAATCAATCATCATTCACCTATAATACTTTATAATTATTATAAATCAATATTAATATTATATATAGGTATGTCGATATATATATATATATATATGTATATATATAAACAAATACAATATTCCTTATAAAATAATTAATATGGCAAAATACAATACAATTACGCATACACAATCAAACTAAAATTTGAGAGTTAACATTGCCTATTCCTCTAAAAATGTTAAATTTCTTCTTATGCGTAATTTACTATTCACTATTATATTATACAAGCTGTTAGCTGTGGAAGCGATTTTAAAATTGGTTCCCTTTGAGTTTATTTTTGTATGGTATCCTAAAAAAAATTCTTATAAAGAAAAAGGATATATAATATTTTTTCATAGCATTTGTAAGGTTACTGGAAGCAATGTTAAAATTGGTTCCCTTCATATATGTATACCTACAGTGTTAGACTGTTACGATTTTATTTTGTAATGTAAGTTTTTTTCTTTTAATGAGTTTTATTTTATATAATGTTATGTTAAATATTTTTTGAAAAATTAAATAGTAGTAGGCTAGTAGTAAACCATATTTTTTCTTTCTAGAATTTCAATGTATGTATGTGAAGTAATTTTAAAATTGATTCCTTTGCAATATTATTTTATAAGATATGTATGGCGAGTTTTATATGGTTTTATTCAGTGGCCTACTATGACAATTTAAATTTATTTTATTTAAAATAAATTTTATTTCCCATAATAAGAGAATGAGTTGAAATGAAAAAATTCTGAAATTTATTTTTATAAAATGTGAAGTGAAATTTTGTAATGAACTGTAGAAGAAATATTTTTATTTTGTAACAAAAAAAAAAAATCGTTTATGAATTCAGTAATGAAAATGTAAAAAGAAATAATGTTAATTATAAAATCAAAGGGAACCAATGGTTCCGTTGGTTCCATGGACCCTTCGTCCTTGCTGAGATTATGTATGTATATGCTAACAAGTTTAATATATTGCTATTCCGATATCTCGTATTATTATAAACCACTCATTTATTATGTTCCCATTGATTTTAAAGCTAAAGGTATTAAAACAAAAATTAAACTAACGAGTTATTACTTACATAATTTTGTATTGTACACATAACAGTCAGTGACTCTGTTTTCACTTGCTAACTTTATTAAGCTGTTGTGACACAATATAATCAAACTTTGATTTAATAATGATGAATCGGAAGCTTTTAAGGTAGTCTAACTCTCTGAAATTATGTGACTTATATAGACTTTCGATGACTAACTTATAAGTTACTATATGCAGGACCGGGTATTACTAATTTACCGCCCTGTGTAATTTTGAAAAATTGTTTTAACAAAAAATTAAAATGATGGAAGCCAATTCTGCGTTATCCATTAACCCTTTCCCGCCGACTACCCCTTCCAGTTGTCTAAAACGAATAATATTTTAAAGACAGAGTAATGTTTGGCTAGATAAGTCAAAAGTCAAATTTGGTCCTACTAACCTTTGTAGATTCCGATCTATGGACCGTCCTATAAATAGGCCAACCGGCAAATATGGGTGCATAATTTTAAAACAAAAAGTTTAAACAAATAAAAATATTATTTTGGTTTATTACATTTTTTAGAGTTCGAATGACAAAAATAAATACATTGAAACAAACTAACTAAATATTATAAATTAAATACATAAAGAAAAATAAAACTATTTAAATTTTAGAATTAATTATTAAACATTATATTCCCGAAATGGAATAAAAAAATTAAAAATAAATAAGAAATTTAATTATATGATAAAAATTTATTATACTTTGTAAAACATAAACGACTAATGCATAAGGTCTTTGTGCAAGTGATTGAATAATGAACGAAGCTGTTCTTTCATTTTGGTAAGAGCGCGATTTGTTATTTCGGGGTCTACTGTTGAGGAAGGATCTATTTTTTTTTTCTTTTAAAAAATTCTTGCTTTTTGAAGATATTTACAAAATATCGAAAAGTGATAGCTGCGATGTGTTGAGATGATTTTATTGTCTAACATAGGCTTTAGAGGTTTTATTCTAAATTGGTTTCAGTCTTATTTATATAATCGAACGCAAAAAGTTATTGTTAATGATACAAGCAGTAGAATATCTTTTTTAAAAATTGGCGTACCGCAAGGTTCTGTATTAGGCCCAGTACTTTTTTTAGTATACATTAACTCCTTATTCTCTCTGAATTTTAAAGGGCAGGTGACTGCTTTTGCTGACGATTTGGGTATTGTATATAAATCGAAAAGTTTACTTGATCTTCATCCTGATATTAACTTTGACTTAGATTTACTGAGGAAATGGTTTTCTGCCCATAGATTAACAATTAACAATTAACAGTAAATTAATGTATTTTATTTTGTCTCCTCAATTAAATATTGATGTTTCTACTATGTATCATGCACCGGGTTGTCGTAGATTTCTAATGTACTTCAGTAATATTCAATGTTCGTGTGTACCTAATGCATCATGCATTCTATTTGATAGTAATTGTGATTGTAATGATCAATGTTTCAATATTGAAGTAGTTAAGGAATTTAAATATTTAGGTCTGTTACTGGATTACAGAATGAATTGGACCTCACAAACTGAAGCTCTAAGAAAATATATGTGCTATTATACAAGATGCTTATATCATTTGAAGAATGTTTGCTCGGAAAAAATTCTAAAATCATTCTATTATGGCATTGCACAGTCAAAGCTTCAATATGGCTTAGCTTGTTGGGGAGGTACATGTCAAAATAAAATATCACCTTTAAAATACGTCTCCAAAAACACTTAATCCGAATTATTTGCAAAAAATGTAGGTTTCATAGTAGTTTTCAATTATTTCAGAAACTTAAAATTCTACCTATGCGTCATTTTTATACTGTTATAAAGTATTAAGAATATTTTTTATTAGATCTGGTTATTTAAATCACAGAATTTAAAATTTTTATGCACTTCGCGGAAACTATCGTTCTATAGTTACAGTTCCGATTTTTCATACTTCTGCGTTCAAAAGTTTTTTCGTTGTATCCTCATGTAGACTGTATAATAGACTCCCTTTGTTAATAAAATGCGTAAGATCTCTGAACAAATTTAGTATTAATGTGAAGTTGTGGTAGATGAATAATACCTACTATGAAGTTGAAAGATTGTTGAGTGTTGCAATTTATAGTCTAGCATTTTTCAAAAATTTAGATGTTGCAACCGTTGATGATATTATATTTTTATCTTTCTTTGGTGAATATACCATTATATTTTATTTTATTTTTTTTTTTTTAATTTTATAGATATTTATATTATAAGCCAGTTGTACTATTTTGAAATTTTTGAATTTTACATAATGTGAATCCCCATGCAGAATTCATCATATCTGAGTTTAAATATTATATTTTTGAAATGTTTTAGCATTTGGTTAAAACTCGTGACATTGATACTATTTTTACTTATAAAATATAAATGTCAAGATTAATACTTTAATATTCATTGTATTTGAATTGCTTGATGAGTTATTGTTAATTGTAAATATGATATTAAATTAAGGATGAATAATAAAGGATGAATAATAAAAAAATAATAAAAATAAAAAAAAAAAAAAAAATGATTCGTCTGATGATACAAAGTATAAATTCCAAACGTTTACAATTGCTAAACCAATTAGGAAAATAAAAATCGCCCACTACAATCCTTACATTTTCACGTGATTCTGTACTTATTGCTATTTTGATCAATTTTATCACCACTCATATCAGCGTTAAAATCTGCAAAATTCTCTATTTGCGCTTCTCTATTCCAACGTTTTGCTGAATGTATAGTATTTATAAAGTCAACATTAGTTAGCATTGCAGAAGCACTATTATCCACACATTTAACAAACTGTTAAATATGCCAAGTATAAACATAATCACAAATATCTTTATCATGAGTTAACAACAAAAACGAATTATGATTAGTATCTTCGATTTCATCCCTTTCTTCCCAAATTTTCACTTCTATTGCACTTTGAACATCTCTTGGCAATTCGTTTTCAAAGAGATTTTGATCATAAAATTTTTCACAATTCGTCAATTTATCTAATTCTCAAAGGTGGAAAAATGTTTACGTTTATCTTCAAAATTATTTTGAAATCCCAATAACGCTTCAATAGCTACCTGAAGACCATTGAATTCACTTTTATGATGCAAATGCTTTTAGTTGTGTCATAACTACGCCTTACATGTTCCAAAATAAAACTACAACCAAATAAAAATTCTTACATACTTATGCCAGTTGGACTATATATAGGACACCAATTTTTAATTAAAAAACTAATTAATATTTGCAACTAAAATCCAATATTTAATAGTTGTCGAAGCTTCTTTAATGCTTAAACAAATAAATTTTGGTAGTTTGAACACAATTAAATATTTTTCAGTATTTATTTTTTAACATTTTATACATTCACCTCTACTATTTTTAACTTTTTGAAACAATTACATTTTGAATTGAGTTTAAATGTTATTTATAAACTGAAAAGTTGATGTTTACTATATTGAAAAATGTTAATTTATTTTTTAATTTCAAAATAAGGTACTTTTGACCGAGATAAGTTAATTTTACTGGAATTTATACGTATTTGTATGACATATTGTTAGTTGTCCTATATATAGGCCAACCGGCGGAAATTGGTTAAGTAGGCTATTTTAATGAAGTTTAACATTAGAAATTTTGATAACATAGCTTTAATCTTAACATCTAGAAATAGATAAAGATTAAGCATTATCTTTTTAGAGAATATACAATATCAGAAAGGGAGCGTGTCATACCTGTATTTTATTTGCCTGAATGTCATTTACCTGTATTTCACTTGCCTCAATTCCATTTAGCTGGATATGCTGAATAATGAGTATGATAAATATTATATATATATATATACATATATATAATATATATATACATAATCTGTAATGAATATTTATTATATGCTAGATTCTGAGTTAGGAGAGATCTCAATGTTGGATTAAAAATCAAAGTCTACCCTTTTTACAGAATATTTATATCAAATGAAATGCAGGCGAATTAAACACAGGCAAATGAAATAGAGGTATGTGATAGTAACCCAAAGTTATTTTTCATTATAAAATATTTATACCTTATTTATTACACTCTGTGCAATTGCACAACTTGAACCTACAGTAGGACCGCTACTGACTATATGTTGACTATATGTTGACTGACTATATACAATATTGGAATCACACCATAGAATATTATTCATGAAAATATTTTATATTAATTTTAACTATTGTACCACTATTTCCCTTGTAAATATAAAACGTACCATTAATTTTGCAAAATCAACTAAATTAAACAAATAAAAAACAATAAATGATGTTTAGTGCTACATATTTTATGTAGTGCTATCTAGTAAAACACTATGATAAATTATACTAGTAAATAACTTTACTCTAATAACTGATGTATACAGTTATTTCAAATTTATTCTGTTTTTTATTACAAAATAATAAAAAATGTTGTATTTCTAAAAATATGACATTTCATTTGGCAGTTCATTAAAACCTATTCAAAATTTAGTATATTGCAATTTAAATAAATTGTATCTATTTTATGTAAAAAAAAAAAAAAAAACAACAACAAAAAAAACGATTTAAAAAATTAATGATAGATTTTTTTTTAAATTCAGTTTTGAGACATTTTTTTTTTTATTTTTCTAATAATAATTTTCTAATAACACTATTTCTATACTGATATATAAAAAAATAAAAATAAAAAAATCTAACTTTTCTCTATTTACATTTAATAACCGTCATTTAAACTTTATTCTGTACAAAAATAAAAGTTTTTTTTTTTTTTTCAGTTTTTTTTGTTTTTATTATTTTTCTATTAAGTTTTTTTCTTTTTTTTTTTTCCAAAATGAATATCACAGACATAATATATAATAATAGCTACACTCGTTGATAAGATACTTCGCTCTATTCCATATATAGATAGAGATAAAATAGAATTTTCCCAGGTACTCTGAAATGAAATTTTTTTGCATTGTTTTTATTTTGTATTTTCATTTGTAAATCCCACCATTTCCAATTATAAAAATATATAGGTACTTGTGCATGTATATGTATATCTATATATAATATGAAAGGATGAATGAAAATCTAGAAAAATCAATATTAAAAAAAAATAACTTCCAAATATAGAGCTAGAGGAGAACAAAATTTTCCAGCAATAAACTATTATAGTTAAACAAAAATATTATTTTGTTCCGATTGCTATTTACAGGGTGTTTTGGAAATATTTTTTTATAATTTTAGGATTGATTAGAAAGCTGTAGCGAACCAAAGATTATATTTTGAAAATATGGTCTATATAATTTTAAAGATATTTTGATTGATAAAATGTGCCTGGGCTTATATTATCAGTCTAATAAGTTAAAACTATCGAGAAGGACAACAACATTACAAATTTTTATATCTTAATTGTGATCAGCACTACAAATTTGTATACCTTAATATCTACTAAACCTTAAATGTTATAATCCAGAAATTTTGCAACACTTTCCGCATCATTATCCGACTATACTGCTTATTAAGAAATAGTTTTAAGAAACCATTGCAAATATTCAAGCCAAGCATACAGGCGTGGGAATGATTGTTTAGGATGATGTCCACCCTCTCTCAACAAAAATTTATTATTATTGTATACTGACTGCTTTAAAAAAATTAATATAGTAGGATCGGCACTATGGAAAAGGTCTCAGAGATAATATTTACTTAAGCCTAGGTTCTACAAAAATTATTTTTCAAGCTGAAGTTGCTATGCTATTGAAATTCAAGAATAAATTACAAAATTTTAAAATCTATATCATTTCAGGTGGTAAAGAATTTAAGCCATACAAGCTATCATTATATACTACTCAAATACTATCACATCAAAGCTAGTACGGGATTGTGTAGAAGTACTTAAAACAATGTCGAAAATAACTACTTACTTAGGTGGCCAACAAACCATGTAAGTTCTGGGTCTGAGACGAAAATATATAACGCCACTATAATGTGGGACCTACATATTCTGACAGCACAGGAATGGAATCTGCTCCTTTTACTCAGCCAATCCTGTTTTGTGTGATTCCTACAGGCAAAGCCAGAATTTGACATGAATAAAAACCTGAGAATTTTTGGGTTAAAAATCCTAGCAATCGCCAAGTTAAAATGCTTTGACCAAATCTATCAGTTTCGACTGAAAACAGATGCGTCTCATGGCACGGTTAATAACTAACCGCTGCCTAGTAAAGAAGATTTATCTTATATAAAATCGGCTTAACCGACATTAACTTGTGCAAATTATGTTAGGTAAGTCAATTTGTGGCTGGAATTATAGACGGGTCTTCCACTATATTTTCATCTAATTTAATTTTAAACCAAAATCAAAATATTTAATCAATCCAAATCTTACGGCGTTATAAGTCCTTAATTGTTATGAAAAAACATTTCTCAAACATTTTTTTAGTTTATTTGCAATCTCTGAGTCATCTTTGAAGCTATTACAAATTATTCTAGAAGCACCCACTAAGCCATAACATACATTTTGATACAAATACAAATGTACTCTGTCAATAGAGTAAATAAAAATGAAAATGCATTAACAAATACATTGATAGAAGAGGTCAATATACATAGGATATATCCTATATTTTGTAGATACATACTCGTATTAGATAAAAAGCAAGAATTATTTTTTTTTTGGAAATTATTGATAAAAAAAAAAAAAATGGAAAAGTTTTTAATTTTGAAATAAAGTTAAATAGAAATTATTGGAAAATTAAAAACTTTTCTTTTTTACTTATTTTTGTTTGTGTGTTTTTTATTTTTGAATTTATTTCAAAGTAAAAAACAAAAAAAAAAAAAATCAAACCAAATAATTACAATAATAGAAAATTTTTGTGAAAATTATAGTTGACCTGATAAATTTTAAGATGAGCTTGAACATTTTTTTTTTTTTTGTATTTTATTTGTTTTTGTTTTTATTACAAAAAAACCGTAACCGGTTTGAATTTTCATTTCTAAATGACGTAATTAAACTGGTATAGCTGATGTATTGAAAATTGTTTTTAGGATTAGATATATTTGTAACGTAGAGGAGTGTGGGCCTTTGTAACTGCAGCCGCGATTCACAATCATTAACTAGCTAACATATTTTCTGTTACTTTTACCTTGTCTCTTTTATATTGACTTTTATGATGGGCCCATCAACCTCCTGGGTTTTATAGGTGTCTCTTTTATTATAATACGGCGGGAAGTATAAAATTATACAACAATGTTGAAAAGAAATGTACATTAATTTTCAAAACGTTGTAGATCAAATCCAGATCTAAAATTCGGTAATGTAATATGCATTATCAATAAAAGGTTAACTTATATCAGATTTGTGATAAATTGATAAATTAATATTGTTGAAGCAATCAAACGTTAGCACGATCTAATAATTGAATTATTGCTAGGACATACTGAAAATAAATATGAAAAAGTCTGACTTGGCAATGTCTGTGACTCTGGCCTGTATAGCAGAATCATGAGTATCTTATTTTATATTAGGTTAGTGATAATATGATGAATTAATATTTTTGAAGTAGAGAAATATGAGCACGATCTACTCCTATATGATTATATTAATGCAAAAAGATAATAATTACAAGTTCTGAATTACCTTGGACAATCTATGGTTCTGACCTATACAGCCAACCCCTATTGTAAGCGTTTTGTAAATTTAAACTTTAGTATTTCGGAATAGGATTACCTGTAGCCAATGATGCTTTGGCAAATCGTTCTAATATTTCCAATTATTATTACTGAATAACTATAAATATTTACACAAACTTGTGAGAGCATACTCAAAAGTACCTTCAAAGCTAATTGAACTTTATTCCTGCATATATACATTTTCTCTATATGAGATTGCATATTTTCTCCATGATCAATTCTGAATTTTAATATAAATTATTTTATTTTCATCATTACAATATAAATTAATCAAAAAAACAATAAATATTGTTACAAAGGACATTATTATTATTGCAAAAACATAAGAATAAATAAATAAAAAAAATTATTTACACATTAGTTTGGTACAAAATTTCAATATTGAGGATATATCTTTGAATTTGAATATAATTTAATTATTTTTGCGGCTTTCAAATTTTGTATACAATATCAAAAATATCGATGAAAAATTATTATTGTTGACAATTCCATTGAAAAAAAAAAAAATTGAAAACCAAAAAGAGAGAAAAGAAAAACCAATTCTTATTTATTTTATGCTTTTCTTTTGAAATCGAAATAATAAAATTTAAAATTCAATTGAAATTTATGTAATGATTGTTTTTTTAAATTATACTTTTGAAATTGAAATTTCAATTAAAATAAAAGTCAGTTTTTAATTATAAATTAGGTACATAAATTTGTTTTAAATTGTAAAAACCATAAAAAAAAAACAATATTTATAAAAAGGAAAATTAAAAGAATTTTTTTTTTTTTTTTGTTTAATTTATGCGAATTAATTTAATAAAATTTTATGTAAATGAAGAAATTCAAGGATAATAATAATTAACTAATTTGTTCACTGTTTTTATTTAATATTGTCCTTTTCTTCATCAAATGGTCATAGTTTAATAATTTTGATTTCTTTAAGAAAAAAATAAGAAGTTTTAGAAATGTTTTAAACTTTCGATTTAATATATATATATTATTGAGTAAAAAAAATTATTTCATTACTATATTATAATACAATATGAGACTTTTTCAAATATATTTTATTCATAACTTCATACAGCATTTACAATAACAACAACTTATTCATATGAAATAAAGAAAATAGAACTATATACATATACTTTTTATTATGTACTAATAATTTACAATTCATATTAAACATCATTAACTATATTTTGACTGAAAACTTAAAAAGAATAAAATATATCACATACATATTTACGATAACAATTTTTTTATCTGAAGTAAAAATAAAATAAAAATAAATTGGTTTGTACAATTTGTATGCAATGTACATATACAATAAAAAAACTTTTTAAACGCATCTAACAAACACTAAGCACGAATACTTTCTTAATTTTTGACGTAGAATCCGAATTTGCATAAAAAAGTACCTATTCCCATTTGTAAATTTCAATTTTGGACTTTTTTCATTATTAAAATGAATTTATACAATTATTATTTTAATATTTATCTTAAGTAATATTTACAGTTTTAAGATTCAGTTCACATTTATTATTAAAACTTATAATTAAATTAAATTAAGTATTATAGAATTGAACATTATAATAGAAATATTAATATTCGGTTTAACAAGAAAAAAAAAATACGAAACAATTATTTATATACCAGGTAATTCAAAATATACAAATAGAGTTTTAAGACTTAGCCTAAGCTGTCGGGTCGAATGGGATATTATAAATTAGTAATTAGCCTTTTTCAATTTCCTAGTAATAGCCTTTTTCAATTTCCACCTTAGAAAACCCTTTTCAGGTCCTTGTCGGAAGTTCAAAATATCACAAATCGATAGAACATCCTCGATTCAGTTAACAAATTTTGTTTTCAATTTAAAAATAACGGCTCCTTCCACTCTTAAAAAGCTGATGCGTATGCTCTGGAATACCCGGTATAATAGTTCTAAATACTGAATTGTAGGCAATATTTGTTTTAAAACTGGCACATTTAAACCATAAATCCAATTCGAGCTTTTAAGTTATTGTAAGCAATTAATCTAAAATTCCTATTGTTATATACGTTATATTTTAATATTCACACAATATATATATAAATAAATATATATTATATAATATCAATACACAATTTATATATATGTACTAACTTCCAGATTATAGTTCATTGATTCAACCATGTAAAATTAATATTTTCTAATGTAAAACTGGAGTTTTACATAATAATTGAACAAAATTCCATCAATGATATTGAAATTTTAATCTAAGTAGGTGTAATTTCATATCACTACTAGCGGAACTGGCAAACGTTGTTTTGCCTTAACCCTTAATCGTTGTTGCAAAAAAAATCTGGTTAATATTGTTGTACGTAAAAGGTCTTAAAGTGTTTATGGAAAATAAATCCATTATTTTATTCTCTAGTCCATTTTTTATTATTTTTATTTAATTTTTCCCAAAACATATAGCTATCACAATTAACTGTTAAATTATATAATGCAAAAAATGAACAACAAATCAAAATTATAACAAAAACGCAGTCTTTCTATTTATAGAAAATTTCTTAAAAATATAAAAAATATTATTTTTTATTCTAACACAACTGTGTATGTACGATATTTTTAGTTTTTCCATTTTGTACATATAGAAACAAATCTGTAATAATTAATAAAGATATAATATAACTAATAAAAAAAATAATATAAATATATAATATACAAAAATATATACCAAATAATTAATATAGTTTAATAAAAAAAAAAAAGGCCCACATTTCGAAAGGGAAAAGGACCTATAAAGTTGGCCTACAGATTTATCTGTAGGATCAACTGTTAAAATAAATAAATAATAAATAAATAAATTATTTTTTATTCTAACACAACTGTGTATGTACGGGTTACATGACAAAATTACACAAGACAAAATTTCAAAAGACAAAATTTTTAGTTTCTTCATTTTGTGCATATAGAAACAAATCTGTGGGCTTGCCAACACATGAACATGCGACATATAATTTTGCATTGACTTTGGGCTTTATTGATGGTCATAGCATATGCCAAACGAATTGGAAATTGTAACCGTGTGAATTGAATTGATAAATCAGTTGGTATCATTGGTATTCTGAGTAATAATACATTTTGTACATACTTTGCCCATTTCCCCACTATTAACTTTAGAGTGAGAAGCATTATCCATTTTACGATCATAATCAAATGCAATACGGTCAAATGATGATAATGTTAATAATCTACGTATTTGCATTCTTCTTCTATTGTTTAATTGATTCAAATTCCTATCTATTTCACTTAATTGTACTCTTGATCTTCTATTTGCATTTCTTACATGTTGTACTCGTGCACTTCTGTGTTCTTCACTCTCTCTTGCATAACAAGTTTTGCATTCTTGTTCTCGCTGCTTCTGTTTCTTGGTGTTGTTGTTATGATGTTAAATTAGTTCGACGTCTCCTTTGATTTGTACTTCGTCGAGTATATTGACTTAAACGTGTAACTCGTGGCATTTTGTAAGTTCTCTTGTCAATAAATTAAATTATTTTGCTATTTTAAATTTAAATTTTTTATTTTTTTTATTTGAAGTTTTCCGTAAACACTCACAACATACTTAAATTTAATTAAAAAAAATACCAAAAATATCATTTTTTTTTAAATATCTCAACTTGTATCAGGTCCAAATTTTCCAAAGCTTTTTATTTTATAAATTAAATATGTTCCAAATTTCAGCCTATTTGGGCAGTAAATACGATATTTCCAAATAACATTACCACAGCGCCATCTATATAATAAAAAAGTAACATATATGTTAAGTTTCGGTGTCAGTAATATATGTTGAAAATATGATAACATTTGGTTCAGTAGTTTGCGAGATCTAGGGTTACGAATATATGCACCAATGATTTTATTTAAGATAAGTGCAAATTTACGCAAATTAGACATAAATATAAAAAAAATTAAAATCACAAAAAAACCTTTTAAATTTACGTCTAAAAATATTTTTAAATCCCAAAGCCACCCAACTTTGTCCGGATCCAACACCAGTTTTTAAAATTACTTCAATCAAGCTTTTTTTAAGTACAAAATTTGAAAAAACGATTTCTAAAATATATTCTAAAAATTTCACAACAGGCATTTGGGGGGGGGGGGGTTATATTCAATTTATAGTAGGTTTGTATTTGATTAAATTTGTTCTTCAATAATGCAATAAATTCTTCACATTGAAAGTTTAGAACCAACCCCAATTTAAAATACAATTACTATTCGCCGGCTCCTCAATATTTTGATAAGTGAAGTTTGATACAAAATCGTACTCAGTTGGTTGCATTATGAATTTGTTTTCTATCATAATTATTATTCTTGGTATAATATAATTTTTTTTATTAGTTTATCTTAGACAACAACCGCATACATAATAATTTATTTAAACAACAAAAATAAACTTAAATTTAATTTAAAGAAAAAATTCTGTATTTGATCAAGTTAGTAAATGTGTGTGTATACTTATAAAGGTAGTGAAATTTTAAATTGAAATCTCTAAATTGAAAGTTAAACAAATTTGAATAAATATTTAAATTCGACACGTCTCTTTTTAAATATCTATCACTTAAAACAATAACAATGAGAATTGGTTGTGGTATTTGTGATAATGGTATCGTAATATTTGTATTGTACTTTTTTCAATTTACAAATTTAATATAATAATTTTATCTTCGTCTTAAAAGTTCGAGAAAATTATAATGTGATAACAAGTCTTTGGGTCTCAAAACACAGTTATTTTAATTGTTTAATGGTACCAAGTCCTGTGTATACCAAACTGTCAGAATAAATATTTTTAAAAACTATTTAGTAACATAAAGTTATATTTTTTGTTATAGCTAATTGTTCTTGCGATATTTAAAATATATTTTTAATTATTTTAATACAAAATTAAATTTAAAATGTGTTATGGGTGCAGGTTTTATTACAGATCCAATTAGTAGGTTTATTGGTTCAACAATTTATTTTTTTACCAATTCAAAAATTCTAATTCATACAATTTAAATTCATACCATAAAATAAAAACTCATAAAAGTTTATGTTACTTACTTTCCACTCAAAACATCGGACAAAATAAAACCGAAAATATACAAGTGTACCTTGCTAAGGGAACAAGCGTGTAGGTTTAAAAAAAATATCTGATTTGTTTTATAATTCATTTCTACTTCACCAACAACTTCCTGTAGTACTGGACCACTAATCCCATAACACCCTGAATACTTACATAAAAGTAAAACGAAAAAAAAAAACAATAAAACTTTCAAAAATTACCAAATTAAAGTAAAATAATTTTCCATAATTCATTTTTTGTACATTTCTGTTATGAACAATGGATTATTTAGAAAATTAGGTATTGAAATTATATCTACACACACACATATTAATAATATACCTACATATAGTATGGTCAAATTTTCACAGAAAGAAAATACGGGCTTACCATATATCCTATATCTAGGGGATTAAAAAAAAAAAAAAATAAAAAAAAAATTAAACAAAATAAAAACTTTAAAACAATAACAATAAAAACAAAACACACAACTTATACTCACTCACAACATAATGAAAGGTTAATGAATCTTCCGGAAAGGAAAGAGACATAACAAAACAAAAAAAAAAAGATATTTTTGTTTGCTTTCCCTCTCAGTTTTGATGAGTGTAAAGTTTATCCTGTAAAATAAAGCTATATTAATATGTACAGCTATATGTGTGCAAACTTCCTTTTTAGTAATTGAAAATTGGAAAATATTAGAGAAATTTATTTTCAGGACTCATTTACAAGCATAAAAAATAAAAAATAAATAAAAATCAACAAGATACAATAAAAATAGTAAAAAAAATAGAAATAAAAAATTTTTAAACTCTATAAAATAAATATGTTCTGTTTTTTTTTTTGTTTTGCTAAATAAAAATATACAATTGAAAATTTTAGAAAATTCTACTTAAGTATATAGGCATTAAAAAAAATGTATAAGGGTATACAGTTTAACTATCAATGTGCCTTACTGATTTTTTTTTTTAGTATATCTTCTATTATTTTATTTATTTTCATTCTACATGTAGTTAAGACAGTTACATAAAAATATTTTGTTTTTATTTTATCACAGTCCGGTTGTGAAAGGGTTAAATTATAGAAGATACATTTGAAAATTTGTTTGTTTTTCATGTTTAGATAAAAGAAAGACTTAAAGTATTATTTTTTTTTTTTTTTCAATTTTAAGTTTACTACTTTCTTTAGAAAACTTTGAAATTTAATTTTATAAAAGTGTAGGTTGTTCACCCACAGAAAATATTATTTTAAATCTTTTTGATTTTTAAAATAAATCTCTATACTGTTATAATGTAGTGGTGTGTGTATGTGTAGATCAAAGTGAATTTAAAATGAAAATCTGTATCGGCTTTTAAATGTAGAGTGAAATAATTTTTTTGAGATTTTTATTATTAATTTATGTTTGTTTGTAATGTATTTAAAATAAATTTATTATTTTTATTAAAAATATTGAATTTTTAAATTAAAAATTTCAAAATTAGGAATTTTAAATAAATACAATTTTGATTTTTGTTCTCTATCTATTTGATATTTATATATTTTATATCCAAGTGTATTTATATTTAGAAAAAATGTATGTAAATGAAAGTAGGTACTTATATCTTTTTTTTGGTAATTAATTTTTATATATTTGGATGTACAGGGTAATGTAGGTATATATGTAACTGATATGGTTAGATTTTCATTTAAATATTGTTTTTTGATTCATACTGGTTTGATTCATACTTAAAAACATTTAATCCTTCTCTTTCTCTCTCTTTATTTCTCTCTCTCTTTCTCTCTCTTTATTTCTCTCTCTCTCTTTCTCTCTGTTTTTCTTTCTCTCTCTCTTTCTCCCTCTCTTTCTCTCTCTTCCTAAATCTCTATTTCTCTTTCTCTTTTTCTTTTCTTTTTCTCTCTCTATTTATCTCTTTCTTTCTATCCCTTTCTCTCTCTCTTTCTCTGTCTTTCTCTCTCTCTTTCTTTCTCCCTCTCTTTCTTTCTCTGTCTCTCTCTCTTTCTCTCTCTAGCTATTTTAAAGTATGAACATTGTCAGAGTTGGACGCGGCATTTAAAACATTTTCGACTGTTTTTCAAGCTGAAACCTATGCCATCGAGATATAGGCATTACAATGCAGTAAAATTTGGCACAAATCTAAGGTCAACATATACATAATTAATTAGCCAAACTATTTGAAAAGCTCTCATTTCCATAATTCTCAAATCATCTATTGCTGTTACAGAAGTTTAATGAACTTATATGGACTCCTGGGCATGAAGAAGCAGATGTCATTGCAAAAATAGGCATGAAGAATCAGTTCTTAGGATCAAATACAAGTATTACTCGTTCAAACGTCTACGTACAAATAATTGTTTCCAAGTGGGAAACTACAGAAATCCAAAACATATGTGATAGTTAGCAAGGATTTGCACATTCTAAAGCTTTTTCAAACTACCAATTTCCAACGATTGAACCAGATAATCAGTGAGATTAGATACAAAGTCAAAACAATAACATGGAACTTATCATAGCTTCAACATAGAGATATTGTGCAGATTCTGCTTAAAAGAAGAGCAATAATCCTATCATATTATATTTTTTTGCAACCCCATTGGTCTCATTGACGTAAATAATTATTTATTTACATTAAATGACAACCAGAAAAACCAATCAACCCATTCATCCCAATTATACCACATGTATACTAAAATTATAATTTAAATAAAAATTTATTAAAAAGTGTTAATTAAGGCATGTGAACTGAAAGTAAACTACTGAAATTATGGAACAAAGAAATAATCCATTAACTTCAAACAAAATATTGATCTTGAATGTAATGATATTGAAGATATTGTAAATAATTAGTTGGAAGATATTTTTATATTAAAAACGCATTCGAAATTTAATATTTTATCCGTAAGGTATGCAATTTTACATACAGATATCCAAAATGTTGTAAAATGAAATTGTATCAAATCAAAATTAGTCTTATAGAACTATAGAGATTATAGAACTATAGACACAATTTATTCAAATATTGCACAGTTAATCAGAAATCTCTTTGTAGTCTAACCGTTAAGATGGCAAAAAAAAATACAATCTAACGACGTAGCAAGGACATTATCAAATACCTGCGCTTTACCAAATGTCAAATACCTGCACAAATACCTTTTTACTTAGCACAAATTATTTAAATATATTGCACAATTAATCAAGAAATCTCTAGTGGACTATTAGTAATCGATTGGAATAGGTAAGATGGCAGAAAAAATACAATCTAACGATGTAGCAAATACGTATTGACTATAACCAAATATGAGCTTTCAAAGGAAGTGAAAAGGATAACTGATCACTATTATCACGGTTCACTATAATCCTATCAGCGGGTTATAGGGCAAAATTATAAATTATTATATATCATAGAATTTTTTTTTTTTTTTTTTATATTATAGCCAAAACTTAGGTTATTCATGGATATGAAATTAAATACACACCAAAGGTGTATACATAATATAAATGTGTTAAGCTGAAAAATAAATAAATACACACAAAATAACCAATAATAAAAATATGTCTATGAAATAATTTATTATAAATAGAAATAAGACGAAGTAAAAGCACAATAAACCAAAAACAACAATTTGAATTATAATATACCTACCACACTCAATTACTAATTCAAAATGAACTCATTTAATACTTAAAATTGGAAAATTTATTAACATTATATTACTAAAAATATTTTTTATTAAGTACAGAACATTTTAAATTTCCTTTATTATTAATGATCTAATTAGATCTATATTAACGAATATATATATAATATATATATACTGCAATAAATAAATAATGTTATTTTCTACATTTAAATAATTTCAGTTTCTTATATTTATTAAAATAATCAACATTTTTTTTTTTCCTTTACCAATATCTAAATATACTCTCTATGTAATATTTTAAGTATTTTACATTTATTAAATTGCTCAAATTACTTTAATTCTATTCATTATTCATCAAACAAGATTTTTCTATTTAAATTTTAGATTTCTTGAGGAAAATTTCATGTTCATTTCAATTTATTTTTGTTTTTTGTATTTTTGTTTTTTTTTTTTTTTATCCTAAGACTACAACTAGTTTTCTTTTTCAATGCCTTTTCATTTCGTTATTACATAAATTAATAAATAGACTTATATGTATTAAATTTTGTCACATTACAAGTTGACAATAACGAAAATTTATTATATTTATCATAGAAGTAAACATTTAAGAAATGTAAACTCAATATGAAAAATTGTTTGATGATTGAGATTAGTGATCCAAAAATTTAGAGGGGGTGAATAATCACCTTCTACTTCACAAATAAATAAATATATTTTATTATTTTGTCTATACTAACTAGTAGGTATTTGTTCGTGTATGAAAATGAATGATAAAGCTGTATACTTTACATATTTTTTAAAATTTGCTGTCTAGTTTTTATTATTTCTGCAATGTACACTAGATTTTAATTCTTTGTTACATTTTTTTTTGAACATTTATATACATCTACAATATCTATCTATAAAATATATCTATTCATGCTCTTTGTATGCAATTGTACAGGTTTATCTTCTGATGAATAATATGAACAAATAAATGAATGAATAAATCTAATGAATTGAATCAGATTTTAGTTAAACTCGACACATTGTTAAATTCTAAATTTGAGTTCATATTGCGAAATATATAATAACGTATTTTTGAAATCAGATTTTTAATATTAATAATAATTATTAAAGAATAACATAAAATAGTTGCACCAGTTGTAAATTATGTAAATTAATTTTATAAAAAACCAATATTTAGCCTAAGTAAAAATCTATCAGAAAGATAGTTAAAGACCGATGTATATTCTTGCTACATGCAAAAAATTTACATTAAAATCTAAATTTCAGATACAGCATGACTCTATGCATTCATTACTATAGTTCTAGTTGAGCAACATAATCTATAATTTTTAGTTTATAAGGTTTTTTCTTAATGTTATATTATCATAATAGTGCTGCAGAAGAGTAAATATTTGTAATTTTGATTTCAAGATTAACTAATTTCCCATGGAATATTTTGTACAACTCATAGTCACAAATTTTTGTTGTAGATTTTTAAATCGCTTACTGTAGGCAAGAATTGTAAATACAGCTGTAATATGTTGATACAAAATGTTTACGTATTTCTAAACTTACTTATAGCTACAATGTACCTTCACGAATCGTATTTTAAGTAAAATGTATCTTTACAGACACAAAAAGTTTACATAATTGTAAACTTATAGTTACAATGTACTTTTACTAATCGTGTACTTATTAAAATGTATGTTTACAGATACAAAATACTTACATTTTTGTAAACTTATAGCTAAAATGTACCTTTACTGATCATGTAGTAAGTAAAATTTATGTTTACTGATTACAGATACAAAATATTTACGTTTTGTAAACATATAGCTAAAATGTACTTTTACTAATCGTGTACTTATTAAAATGTATATTTACAGATACAAAATACTTACATTTTTGTAAACTTATAGCTAAAATGTACCTTTACTGATCGTGTACTAAGTAAAATTTAGGTTTACTGTTTACAGATACAAAATATTTACGTTTTGTAAACCTATAGCTAAAATGTACCTTTACTGATCATGTAGTAAGTAAAATTTATGTTTACTGATTACAGATACAAAATATTTACGTTTTGTAAACTTATAGTTACAATGTACTTTTACTAATCGTGTACTTATTAAAATGTATGTTTACAGATACAAAATACTTACATTTTTGTAAACTTATAGCTAAAATGTACCTTTACTGATCATGTAGTAAGTAAAATTTATGTTTACTGATTACAGATACAAAATATTTACGTTTTGTAATCCTATAGCTAAACTGTACTTTTTCTAATCGTGTACTAAGTAAAATGTATGTCTACAGATACAAAATGTTTACGTTTTTGTAAACTTATAGCTACAATGTACCTTTAGAAAATAATAATTAATGAATAAATAATAAATAGAAATAAATACATAGAGTGCCTATTATTATTATTATTCATACACAAAAAAAATCTATTAACTAATCCAAATATAAAAATAATGTAAAAACATACACAAATAATACTAAAAAAATATCTATGTATTTGAATTCTATAAATTTTGGCAGATACACATATATTTTTTTGTTTTGTTTTTTTTTGTGTACAACAAGAGGGGATGTTTCTTTTGTAAATAATTTGTAAATGATTTGTAAATGTACGTGTACATCTCGTTTACATTTACAGTAAAATGAAGTAAATACTAAACATTTACTGTATGTTTATAGTATATTTGCCTTTGTAACTTTACGGTAAACGTTGTCGTGAATGAAAATTGCTAATAGGCATATATTTAACTATCACTCTCTCATGATAAATTAATGATTTAGTCAATATTTTTAATCATAGGTTCGTTCAAAATTTATTGTTAAAATTATATTTGAGACATTTACAGTAAAATGTACAGTATCGACAGTAATTCAAAATATCAACAATAATCAAGTATCGACAGTAATTCAAAGTGTCGACAGTACAGTATTGACAGTAATTCAAAATATTTAAAATCAATAGAATTTGGCTCTTTGAAATATTCAAAACATTTAAAATAACTCCATATTTCAAGCCTTGAAGTACCTAAAGGTGTACAAAAAGAAAAAAGAGATGGACAATTATAAATTATTAATTAGCACAAATTTCTTTTCATTTTCAAAAAATCTATATTAATATTTTTTTGCTTCCTTATAAAAAAAAAAAACAGAAAAAAAATAATTTTTACAACTTTTTAAGCACGGTTACAGGATATCCGTTTCAAATGATAAATTATTTTCACTAGGCGACTCGGAACCAAACAAAATAACAATAATTTTTGTATTTAAAGTAAAACGAAAGTAAAAGAAAGTAAAAACACTTCAATATTATAACATTTCATTAATACATAAATACACATACAAACATACTAACATACTAACGTAAACAAATGATTATGCGAATGTTTGTGGTAAAGAAGTAGAACAAGAAAACAACAAAAACAAAATATAAAATGGAAAAAGAAAAATTTCGTTTTGTTAAAATTCCCAAATCTCCTCATCAATCATGATGGTATTTACAAGAAAAATAACAACAACAAAAATTTAAAAAAATAAAAACAAGAAAATTAAAAAGAAAATTTTTTTTTCACCCCACTAACATGTTTTCTCAATTAACTATATTTCAATATTATTAAAATGAAAATATTTTTTTTTTTTTTGTATATTTTTACTTGATTACTAGTCAAGTTCGAAATTTATTAATTCATAATTTAATTGAATTTGTAAATTAATCTATATCTGTATCTGACCAACGAATTTTCATTACTAATATTTTAAATTATAGGTATTTAAAAGCACACAACATACCGTTACTAAATATTTTATTTAGACCATCCCATTTCATATTTAGAGCCTTAAAAAAGATGATCAAATTAGTAATATGTATTTTTTAAACATCATAGCGGCCTTTTGGTTTTTTTAGATTATACCAAAATTGACATTTTAAGCTCAGTATTGTTTGGTAAATCATCATGAAACGATACACAGTTGTACAGCGTATAGATTTCAGTTGCACACCGATTTGCTCGAATTTTTTACAAAAATAATTAATCTATTCGGGCTACGTTTCGCCCATTACGATTAAATTTATTTCTTGCTAACTGGTTTTGTAAATAAGAAAAATTATTGCACTTGGATTGCAATAAGCCTACATGTTGTTTATGACAAATGTTTACATCCACAAATCAACAGCTTGGTGTGGTTGATAGTCTGGAGGTGTAAATGAAAAGATACACATTTGCACAGCGTATACACTTTGTTTATTACAAAAAATAATTAATATATTCGGGCTATGTCTAGCCCATTATAATGAAGTTTATTTCTTGTTAAATGGTTTTGTAAGTAAGCACAATTGTCGTATTGGGTGTGCAGATAACTATAACTGTTGATACTTTTCATGAAACATGTTAATTATATTCACAAAAGTCAACTGTTTTGTGTGCTTAATGGTATAGAAGTGTATTTTATTTTATTTTTTTGGCATTGCAGTTGTCAATGTCAATGGAGCTATCCTAAGCATGATTAAAAAATTAGATTTTTTGTTGCATGAGTTAACATGATTTTGATTCTGACAATATCTGGGTTCAACAAGATTTTGAAACATGATTTACATCTCTTGGCAAAATTATTGATAGAAAAATTTAATGACTATGTAATATTTAGAAAAGCCATGTCACATTCCCTTTGTGAGCAGTTCGACCTATAGTTGAGCAGTTAAATCCTATATTTACTTCAATAAGCTACGAACACTCAACGATCTGAAAACCAACATTATTGATGTTACTTGTGTAATGAGTACAGATTTGGGTGCAAAAGGGCATTTAGGTGTTCCAAAAATCAAATTTAAAAACAAAAAAACTCTCTGAAATTGTTTTGGGCAAATACTAGTTTTTGTTTAGTCTTAAAATCATATAGATTAAATATACTTAACTAATCTAGGGTAATGTAAATGGATTCTGCAACACTGAACTATTTTTAAAAATTTTGAACCTTGACAAAAATATTTTGTTTTTTTTCTAACAAAAATAATTATTATCATAGAGACACAGTAGTGATAGCGTATGACTTTACGAATGGTAGGTTTCTGATTTTGATGTATATGTCCTACGCTTGCGACTCTATTACCTTAGCATATTTTGAAAGATTTTAAGTGATGTAAAGCAATTCACAATTCTAAATGCCAGCTTAATATCTAATTGACGATCTGTTCACATGCTTTGAATAATCTGATTGTTTGTATTTCTATCTATACATTTAATTTTGAATAAATATTGATATGATCCTCACTTAAACTGTTATAGTTGGGTTATTAATATTATTTGTGTAATGTATACAAAAACAAATTGGCTGATGTTTGTTTGGTAAACCTACTTAACTGTGTCACAAACAATCTGAAATATAACGAAAAACAATTTATACACCAATATTTATAAATAGAAATAATATTTGCTTATCTTAACATAGAATTTTCTTCAAACTATGTGGTACTTCACTTTTAATTGATTTTAATTTACTTCGTAATTTAATAAAAAAACATTTTCTAAGCTTTCGAACGTTTACCGTAACATATATCTTTCGTTTATCATGAAAACACAGAATAATTTTCATCTGAACAAAAGGAAAATCAAAACGACGTAATCTTTGATTTTTTATAGGATTTTTTGTCAATTGAAAATTTATTTACAACATAACAATAAAACAATAACAACAAAAAAAATAAAGAAATATGAAAAATTGTAATATTTGTGTATTTGAATGTAAAATGTTACCATTTAATATTAATATTTTTTGAAACAATAAATAAAATATGAAAATTATTACACTAAAAATATAAATAGTATAATATATTATATCAATATATATTTATATATATATATATATATATACATATATATGTATATGCCTTCGTTTTTCATGATGAGGATATGACAACAATACCCAAATTCTTGATGATTTCCTTTTCAATAGTCATCATTTATGTAGTAATTGACGGAAATGTGAATAATAATAATAATAATGGTTATAACATGAATTTATTTTAAATTTAGTATAAAAATAAAATTGTTATCTAAATTCATTTTGAATATTTTTTATATTAATTTTTAGAATTTACAGTAAAAAAAAAAAAAAAATAAATGAATAAACAGCAAAAAGACATCGTAATTCAATTTATTTAATTTATTTCCGCGAATAATTTCAATATTTTAATTTTTTATTTTGAATTTGGAAGATTTTTGGTTGCGCACAGTTAAAATTTGAAATTCTAAGAACTTCTAAAGAACTAATTTTAGTTAAAAATAAACAAAAATTTCAAATGAAAATGTTTTAATAAAATTAACTGAACAGAGAGAATAAATTTAAATCAAAATTAATACTTCGTATTAGAATGAACTTAAATTTCCTTTAATCACTCTGTTAAAACCAAATTTTTGTTGTTAGATTAAAGGAAATTTTTTTAAAAATATTTCAGCATAAAATAAATATAGAAATTGCGAAATAACCAACATTTAAAAATGAAAATGGAAAATTAAATTTATTCGTACTTAAATTAATAACAAATTATTTAAATAAAGTTACAGAGATAGAAGACAATACAATTTATTCTTTATAACTATTCCACAAATGTTCGTATAGACACTTTGATACTTTGAATAGAAAATTAAGAGCGAATGGGTTCCACCTTAAGCTTTTATTTCGTTAGATTCTAAATATTATTTACAAAGCGAAAAAGGCCTTCCAACAACCAATGACTTATAACGTTTTATATAGATTTCTAATCAGAAGAGAGAGTCGCATGATTTATAAGACCCAGCATTTTATTAGTCGTTGTGGTTATGTAATGATTCTTGAAGGGGAATTTTTCATAAAAATAAATGCAAAGATCAAAATTCCGTAAACGGCTCACGATTTCTAATGCATATTAAAAACAACATAATTTATAATTCTTTTTTTTTCTATTTGTTCTATTCTGTGTCACATCAACTCGTGATCACTAACCTCTTCCTCGTTAGTGACTTCTGAATAATAATTCATTCTTACATGATATTAATAATCATTTGTACAGAACATTTTTTTTGTAATTCAAAACTCATGGCATACTAAGTAATAAAATTTATTTTATTCTCTAACACGGCCATTCGTAAAAATTCATCGCTCTCGATGAATGACTTTAGAGGATATAGATCAAACTGAATTGGATAGAGCCCAGGAGCAATCTTAAGCTTGTCTGTACAATATTTTGTTTCTGAATACAACTCAGAGGCAATCTTAAGCTTGTCTGCAACATTCAAAAGAACACTTCTTTTGGTTACAGCTCAGAGGCAATCTTAAGCTTGTCTGCAACATCCAAAACAATATTCCTTTTGTTTACAGCTCAGAGTAAATCTTAAGCTTGTCTGCAGCATCCAAAACAATATTCCTTTTGTTTACAGCACAGAGGCAATCTTAAGCTTGTCTGCAACATCCAAAACAATATTCTTTTTGTTTACAGCTCAGAGGCAATATTAAGCTTGTCTGTAACATTCAAAACAACATTTCAAAATTAAATATTTCAAATTACCTCAACCTTAATTTTGTATATAGAAATTGTAATTAGAAAAAAATTTGGGCTCATCTCTATTTCGTTTATCTTGCTCAATCCTTAAATCAATATCCTTGCACCATTTATCTACATAAAAGCGTGAATGATCAGGATCAAAACTTGGAAAACCAACAGTTTCTCCACGATTTTCATTTTGATTAATTATCTAGCTTTTTGAATTGCACCAGCCATACCACTATTATTTTCCATATATTTCGTATCATTTGATGCACTTAACTCATTCAATGTACTTGCATTAGGTACATATTACTGGGTTATTATTTATTTCTTCTTCACTCATTTTAAATTATTTTATTTGTAATATTAATTTGTTGGTTTCTTATTAGTAATTTTTCTTTTACGCGGATAATATTCGACTTCTGATATTAAAAACAACATAATTTATAATTCTTTTTTTTCTATTACTTCTATTCTGTGTCACATCAACTCGTGACCACTAACATCTTCTAATATCCGTTAGTGACTTCTGAATATTAATTAATTGTTACATTACATTAATAATCATTTGTACAGAACATTTTTTTTATAATTCAAAACTCATGGCATACTAAGTAATAAAATTTATTCTATTCTCTAACATGCATAATTAATAATGTTTATTCTTTTATTATTAATATTTTTATAAATTTTTGTAGGTTCTGTGGTACTATCATTGATTCTATTATTGTATGTTTAAATACATACTTGTTTCAATACATATTATTATTATTTAGGTATGTAGCTATATTTGTATATTCATATCTGTATATACTGTAAAATATCATTATTTCATAAAGAGATAAAAAGATAGAAATAAATAAAAATGACAATTTTGTTTTCGCTGTTTTATTCACCCCTTTTTCTCTTCCACTATATGTGGGTCTAATATGCGAACCCACAGTATAAAAATTTTTCTTCAAAAATTTATATGAGATGAGACTTCTTACTATTTATATATTCTTTGGTTATATGCAATTAAAATTTTCATATTAAATAAATTAAAGTAAATTCGGAAATGTATCAGCATCAGGCATCGTAAAAGTGCCATATTCTAAAATGCAACATTAAAATGTTGCTGAAAGCATCACGTTTTTTTTTGCAACATTACTGGTTTTGATGCGCAAACTTGAGCAAACTTCGCATCATAGAATTTGTTGATGCTTTGTTTGCTATTGTTATAAACAGCTGTTTGAGATTTAAAATTTATGTGATTTCACTTGATTGAAGTGTGAAAGTGGTAATTATTTTAAAATGATTTTTTGTTTTAGGTATACTACTTAATTTTTTTCCATTAATTTTATGACATTCGTACAAATAATGAAGCAGACATAAGAAACAGAGACAATGCAAATATCTACTCAAGCTCCAAATATAGAAGAAATCAAAGCTACAATCAATATCCTGAAGCACAACAAAGCAACAGCTGAAGATGGAATTCCAGCAGAAATAGCCAAACTGGACCCCGACCTATTCGCAAAAACAATTGAACCCCACATCAGAAAAGCATGGATAGAAGAGAATATACCACCATCATGGAAGAAAGGAATGATTGTCAAGATACCTAAGAAAGGAGACTTGGCAAATTGCAGCAACTGGAGAGGAATCACGGTTCTAAATACTATTCATAAGATAATAGCAATTATTATAAAGAAAAGATTAGAAGAAGTACTAGAACCAATACTACGGAAAGAGCAGGCAGGTTTCAGACCAAACCGAAGCTGTGTTGACCAGGCAAATACTTTACGGGTCATAGTTGAACAATCAGTAGAATGGAATGCCCCACTATATCTACTATTCATAGATTTTTAGAACACTTACTAGAGATTAGTAGAGAACACTTACAAAGAAGGGAGTTCCTGAAAAAATCATCAACATCATCAAAGCGATGTATAAAGATGCAGAGACAACAGTTCAACACAGAGATAACATCAGTGATCCATTCTACACCAATATAGGAGTTAGACAAGGATGTCCACTATCTCCACTTCTCTTCAACACAATACTAGACGACATTCTAACTTTGCACTGGAATAAACGGAATAGAATGGGATCTCTTCGGCAACTTAGAAGACTTAGATTACGCAGATAATGTATGCCTCATATCAAGCAATCAAAGGGACCTACAGAACAAAGTCAACAGGTTACAGGAAGAAGCAAAGAAATCGGACTGGAATTAAATATCGAGAAAACCAAGGCAATGAGGACAAACAACAGTTATAGTGAGCCAATAACAGTGAGTGGACAACAGATAGAATACGTAGAAGAATTCAACTACCTGGGGAGCATCATAACATCAAGAGGAGGTACAACAGAAGATGTCAACAGCCGTATAAATAAGGCAAGAAGATAATTTGGCAGCCTAATGAAGATATGGCGGAGCAACCAAATATCGAGAACAACAAAGCTAACAATATTCAGAGCATGTGTTAAGTCAACATTAATATATGGCAGTGAAACATGGCTCACTTTGGTCAGAATCAAACAGAAGCTACAAGTGTTCATCAACAAGTGCTTGGGAATTATATGCAAAATATTCTGGCCGGCAAGAATTAGCAACGAGGATTTATGGATGATAACTGGAGTAGAACCTATCAACAGACAGATAAATAGGAAAAAATGGAAATGGATAGGTCATACACTAAGGAAATCAGAAAGTGATAAAGCAAGAAGAGCTCTAGAGTGGAATCCACAAGGACAAAGGAGACCTGGCAGACCATACAACACATGGAGACGCACAATCCATCAAGAATTAACAATCAACAATTATACCTGGGACGATATTAAGGAAGTAGTACTCAACAGAGAAGAATAGAGGTTTACTATCGAATCCCTATGCTACCACGCGGAGTAATAGGAGAAAAAAAAAAAAAATTTTATGACAAAATACGATTTCTTTTTTTTTTCTTTCTTAACAATTTTTTACATTCTAGTGATTGTTTTACTTTGTGATTGAATTACTTACTGTACATTATTGTATTCTGATAGTTCACAATTTTCCAAAAATATGTTCAAAACGATATTAAATAATATTTTTTTGATTTTAATCAAATTTTCAAAACATAACTGTCAAATTGTGATAGTTTTAAAATGTATTAATTGCATAAGCAACACAAAGCATCACTGCCGAATTGCATCATGCATTTTGTACTGATACAATAGTGATACCGCATCATGATTGGCAATGTTGCATTTTCGAATTTACCTTAATTTCCATATTTTAAACTTTTTCTTATTAAAAGTGTTACCGTAAATTTCTGAATATAATACCCCGGATAAACTAATCGAAACATTTTTCCATTTACAGAACCCCCCGGTAACAAAAATTAGATTTTATATTTTTCGAAAATTAATTTCGAACTATTTCGATATTGGATGTTATCTAATATTAAAATAAATAACGATCATATCTATATGTTGCTTTCCGAATAGTGTACCCGGGTGTAAAAATCCAATTAGAGTATCTGGATATTATATTCAAAAACTTTACGGTATTATTACATTACTTCAAGTGTTATTATTTCATTTTTGACAACTGATTTTATTTTGCACGAACGCTGTAGCATACAAAATAATGCAAAAGAAAATTAAAAATTAACGATCACTTTAAATAACAATAAGAGTATTGGATTCCATAACTTTTGCAAATTGCTCACAAATGATATTCTGAGAAAGTACCTTAATGATGCAATTACAGTGAAAAAATTTTAAAATAGGACTTCACAATACATTGAGTATAGTTTAGTTCTAAACCATTTTTAAGACACTATCATATATAACTACTGTCAAATGTAGTTTTACTATTAATCTATTTATCTGTGTATAAAAATTTTTAAATTGGAGCAGATATAGCAGTACTAATAATCAATCCGTTTTTAAGTGTTAAAGAATGTCTTACCACTTGATAATATATTTTTAACTTTTTCAACCAATCGTATTGAAATAAATTATACTTCTTTATCATCAAAGCTTATATCTCAGATTTGTTTCGAACATTTTCGTTATCAGAGTCAATCATTACTAAAATTTATAAATACCAATACAATAAAAAACTGCAATATCAACTCATATTCAAAAAAAAAATATTTATTACAGTAATAACTGTAATATTTTTCACTATAAAAACCTTTATATTAAAGTCCTTATTACAATATCATTGTAAAATCTCCGATTAGAAATACCACTATCACATTTTACCACTGATATTTTATTAAATCGATTTATATTCAAATAATCAGTTTTAATTTTATAGGAAATGACATAAACATATACATATACACATAATACACATTTTATAGAACATAATATATATATTTATTATTTTTATTATCCTTATTTAAAAGGATAATGATATTATAACTGAAAATTAATAAATGAATCGTTACAATATTATTTTTGATAGATTTAATTTCCTATTGTCATAAATTAACATAAAACTCTTAAAATTATACCATTAATTAACACAGTTTATTATATTAATTCAGGATACATATATATAAATATATCATTTTATTACATTATTTTTATTCTATTGAAATTAAGGAAATTAAATAAATTTTCTAATAATTTTTTTTTTTTTTAATTTAAAAATTAAATTATTATTTTGAATCTATTGAAGCTATGTAAAAACATGGTTATATAAAAATTTAGAAATTATTTTAATTATGTTATAGTTGTATTATTTTATCTATTTTGATTTTATTTTTAAAGTTTAAATTAAATAATTGTGTTGCTACGGTTCTTGATTCAGATTTCTACTACTTTTTGGTAGTATAGAGCTATGATGTATCACATCATTCTGAAATTGGGTTAGTCTACTTTTGATATTCTGTACGTAGTGCCGGGATACGCCACTTATCTTTTATCAAAAGGGATGAATTTTTGATTCCACAAGTATTTGATGTGTTTTTGTATGGTTTACAGATATTTCTTAATTAATTAGTGCAATATTTGATGAAGTTATCTGCAATTATATAAAAAGGGGGCTATAGAAAAGATGAAATTCGATAAAGGCCTAAATTGTCGATACAATACGATATATTTCATTTAATGTTATGCTGTATATAGGTTCTAAGTGAAACATATTAAAATATCAATCAAACAGTTATTATTTTATTATTTTTATTAACCTAAATACGGTATGATATTAATCAATCATCAAATTAGACTGTTATTAATCATTGATTATATAAATAAATGATTGATCAGTAATATAATGATCAGGTTTCGTAATGTTAAACAAATAATGATTATAAAAACATTATCAAATGAAATAACAGATGGTAAAGTCAGACAATGGTAGGAGCCTCCATCGGGTGACGCATGTGGTGCTACGTGGAACTTGGTTGATCCACGTAGTACTATCTTTTAAAAACTGAGTTTTTTTTTTCCTTCTAAGACCATCAAAGAGTGTACAAGTATATTGTGCAACACAATCAAAACTTATAGGATTAGATTAGACTAAAAAATTAAAATTAACTAATGTTCGAATATTAAATATTAAAATAAGTTTTTGCTTAAAAAAAAACTAAATAAATATATTATAAAGTTTACAAACTGAAGTGGTGTTTTAATATAATAAGTACAACTATATATAAAAATTGTTGAAGAATCACTTCTTTTCAGAATTATTTGTGGTTAGTATATACATCGTTATATACATTACGGGATCATTTTCCAGCTATAACTCTTTTAAACGGATGTTATCTATATCGATTATAGTAAAGCCTTTGATGTTTTACCACATGCAATAATACTTTTAAAATTAAGGATACTTGGTTTCCCAGAATTCTTTCTGAAATGGGTTAAATTATATCTAACCGATAGATCTTATAGTATTTTATTTAGAAAAAATACTTCTAAGTCTTTTTATGCTAATTCAGGAGTCCCACAAGGCAGTCATTTAGGACCGCTTTTTTTTATAATCTCGGTTAATGATGTTGGTTCAGTAATTCATAATAGTGAGCTGAAAATTTACGCGGATGACATGAAAATTTTTAAAAAAATTACTTCTTTAGAAGACGCTTTACTCCTACAAGGCGATTTAGATAACTTCTTGATAAATGGTGTACAGCTAATAATCTTCTTTTGAATGTGAATAAATGTGCACTTATATGTGTTACACATGTCGACGTAATCCGCTTTGTTTTAATTATTCGTTAAATGGTATTAGCCTTTCCAAAACGAGCTCAATGAAAGACTTAGGGGTTTACTTTGACGAAAAGCTTAACTTTAAATCACATTTTTGTAATATTATCAATAAAGCTAATTCTATGATAGGTTTTGTTAAACGTTGGTCAAAGGAATTTAACGATCCCTATGTTCTCAAATCTTTGTATTCTAGTCTTGTTAGACCAAATTTGGAGTATGCTAGTCAAGTTTGGTCTCCTTTCTATGATGTTCATATTAACAGGATTGAAGCAGTGCAAAAAAATTTTTTAAGATTTGCTTTGCGTGATTTCCAATGGTCAAATCCATTAATTTTACCGCCATATGAGCATAGATTGAACTTAATTCATTTGAAAACTTTGAAATTAAGACGAGAAGTGGCGGATGTTATTTTTCTTACTGAAATTATTAAAGGAAACATTGCTTCTCCTCAGATTTTAAATAACATCAATATTAATTCAAATAATCGCCTACGAAATACAAACTTCTTTACATTAAGTTTTCATAGAACCAATTATGGCAATTATGAGCCAATTCATAGAATGTAACTAATTGGTAATAAACACATAAACTATATTGACTTCACACTTTCGAAACAGACTCAAAAACTTAAATTATATAAATAATCTGTAGTAAATAAATAATGTGTGCAATTTTATTTCAATGTATTAAACTAGTTCTAAGCTAGATATAATTTTAAATTTTAAATTGAATGTGTTATGTTGTATTGTAAAAAAAAAAAAAATAATAATAATAATTGTAATGAAGTTTGAGCTAAACTACATAAATAAAAAAAAAAATAAAAATAACATTTTTTATCAAATTATGTTATGGAAAACTGTTGAAGTTATCATAATTCATAAGCCAGTAAAACCACCAAACGAAGCAAAGTCCTACAGCTATACTTCGAGCTGATCTCGTCATATTTATCGAATCGATTATAAAATAATAATAATAGTAAAAGACTTTATTTCACCAAAACCAAAAGCTAATTTACATTAAATATTTAAGAATTAATTTAAAAATTTATAAAAAGAAAAAATATTAAATATAGTAAAGTTAAAATTTAAAACTAGCCTAGCTGCTTAAATGAAAAAGCTAGGTTCAATCTGTTATCCAAAGATAAGTGACGAAAGAAGACCTTCAAAAGAAATAAAATATTTAATAAGATGGAGAAAATTAAAAAGAAAACAAAATTGGAATAATTATAAAGAAAAAACAATGCTTATATACTAAAATATTAATGAAAACGATGAAAAAATTTAATAGTAAAACAAAATATACAAAATAAAAAACAATTAAAAAACAAAAATTCATATTAATGGATTTAAAAGGTTTTCAATAACGTAATGATCAAAAGAAAGAAGCCATGACTTGATTCCTTTAAGAAATTTGATTTCAACTCTTTCGCAACAAAGATAATCTATTATTGAATAAACGAAGTGCAGTAAAATAATGACAAAAGTGTGACCTATAAATCATAGAAATAAAAGTTAGATTGCTCGTGTTCACACATAAATTGTATGTTCTACATAACCTTGTAGTATTATACCCGGAACTGTTAACAAATGGTTTAAGAACTTTGTAAAAATATAAATGACTTGGAGGAAGTAATCTTAGATTTCTGAATAAAATAAAACTTGGAGTCCTATACCATGAACTTTATAAATAATTCGTATAGCATGTTTGTTTGTTTAATCAGCAATGATTCAATTTTGTTGAAATATGTACCACCCCAAAAACAAATACCATAATTCAGTTTAGCCTTTAATAAATCATTATAAACCAAATTTAAAATCGTATAATTACAGTAAAGGTTGAGATGATAAAGCTGCCTAACTACACTATTTAAATAATTTGGTAAATATAAGGAATGTTCTAATATTACAAATTAAACAAAAATAAGATTACTCTGATCTATAAAATATATACTCAGGAGTATCACAAGGTAGTATCAGAGACTATAATAGAGACGTCGAATTGGAACAAAAATAGCACAGATGTCGCTAACAGTATCGAAATGAAATAATGAAATGATAAAAATTATGATTCTTATAAAATTAAAATTTTCAAAATTCAAAGCAAGCTAAGAATGGAATTAAAAAAAAAATACGAAAAATATTTTTTTTCTTCGCAACTGCGTTATTATGCATACTAAAGTAATTTATATATACATATAAATAATATATATGTATATAATTTGATTTTGTATGGTTGAGTTACAATCAATTTGAATTAAGAATGTTTTTTGATTTTGAATCCAAATAAAATGAATTTTTGTACAGAGTTAGAAATTTTGTTGTAAGGTATTTATTCTCCCATTACGTTTATAACATTCGGTTTTTCGTATATTAAAAAGTTTATAATTTTTTAATTTAAAAAAAAAAATACTTTTGACCAAAAATACTTGGGAGCGTGTCACAACCTGTGTTTCATTAGCCTTTTTTCTTGCGATTTGCCTGCATTTTAATTTGTTTGCATTTCATTTGACTGGATATGTAGTAATACAGGATTCATGTAGCAAGTTTTTATCAATCAACGGGCATCAGAACTACATCTTCTAAAGGTGACTGGTTGAAAGTGCCAAGTCAAGAAATTGAGCAGCCTCCAGCAAAAATAGGTCAGGGTACCGTCTCACAAAGCGTTTGAAAAAATTTTTTTTTTGTTTTTCTTCAACATGTCTTTTGTACAATGGGTCATAAGCACGATACAAACAAGAGGTCGGGCGCCCCAATTGTCGGGACTGAAGACCTTGATTTTTTTTGGTCATGAGTACAATGGCTTTTAAATGCGATGAAGACAGTAGGTGCTGGGTCCCAGGAATTGGGGCCGAAACCCTATATCATGTGTTTAAATTGTATTTTTCTGAAAAAAGGTTATTAATAATTATTATAAATAATTTTAAAATTTTTTTTTTCGATAGGTCCGAATGTGCGGAAGTTTGGATCAAAGACCATATATTTGTACTGATGACAAATAAACAAAAAAATCAAGGTTTTCGGTCCTGAAATTTGGGATCCCGGACCTCTTCTTTTTCTGAAATATATGTACCTTTATAACTTGAAAAAAAAGGAAAATTTAATTCATCTACACTAAAAACGTATTCTAACTCTAGAAATAAATTAAGAAAATTAATGTACGCAGGTTACCTTATTATATTCAATCAATATAATATATTTTTTTTTTTAATATTCATTAACATTGCAATCTGAACTATCATTCAAATTAAACACACATATTCATTCATATACACAAGATTTTATAAGAATAATGAATAATAATAGCCAATAATATGTATAAGTAGTATAAGTGGTATAAGTGGTGTAAATGGTAAAATGGTATAAGCTAAAAATAACAATTTTATTTTACTTAAATTTGTACAGGCTACAATTATCTTATTTTTCAACATGGACAACTACCTTTTAATAAATTGGTAGAAATCCTTGGACAAGTATCAGTTTTTTAATTTTGAAAACTGATACTTAGAAAAAAAAAAATACATGATATTTTGTTCGCAATTCGACGTCTCTATTATAGTCTTTGGTAATATACTGGGCCCCATACTATATTTACTATATACTATATAGTGAAATTCCAGAAATAGGAAATCTCACTCCCCTATTTTTGTCGAAACTCTAAATTGTGCTTTTCTGGTCCCTACAGTCAGATGGGAACGTATTACATAATTTTAAGTCGATATGGTAAAAATTTTGTAATCTAGGAGATAATGGGTTAATAGATAAAAAACTGATCAATATATATTTGAATTTGCAAATATTTACATAAATTGGTGATTTTAGTCGCTTACCCGAATATAGAGAAAATATAATTCTATTAGTACCGGCCATTGGTGAATAAGGCAAATTTTTATGTCAACAAGTTTAAATACATTATTTATATAGAAGATGAAATAAATAATATATATATAATATGTTGCGGTTAAAGTAATAAATTGGTAATAATTAATAATAATCGGTCATTATTAATAACTAGTTTTGAAACCCGCCATAAATGACGGAAGCAAAATAAATTCTAGCATTTCTTCCTTCATTAGAGTTTTCATTTCAAGTTTAAGAAAAATATGTATTTGCTTACTAATTTATTAATATCATACCTTTATTAGAATTATTAGAATGCTTTTAATTACCATATAAACAGAATATTTGTAGTAAGGTGCAAAATTTTCCATTCTCTAAGAATTATTTACTCGATCATTTTAACGACATCTTATTTGCCATCATTGGAAATTTAAACATTTATTATCCTAAGACCTCAATAATTCTAAATAATCAATATTCTTAGACATTCTATTGTATTCAATTAATTATAATATAAGTTAGTCAAAAACATAATTTCAATTTAAATTAGTATAGAAATACTAAACTCAAATAATATTTTTAATGAAAACAAAATATAACTATATAATATAAACGTACAATAATTTTATATTTTTACAATCATAGCAGCGTTCTACTGTAAAATTCAAATTGTAAAATGAAATTAATTAAGACATAATAAAAGTAAAAAGTTCGGTGGCGCCATCTAAATTTAACACTTGAATGACATGACAATCATTATGAAATGATGAGCAAATGACACATATAACAGATGACAGCTGACAATTGACAAATGACAGATGACAGATGACAAATGACAAATGAAAAATGACAAATGACAAATGACAAATGACAAATGACAAATGACAAATGACAAATGACAAATGACAAATGACAAATGACAAATGACAAATGACAAATGACAAATGACAAATGACAAATGACAAATGACAAATGACAAATGACAAATGACAAAAATGACAAATGACAAATGACAAATGACAAATGACAAATGACAAATGACAAATGACAAATGACAAATGACAAATGACAAATGACAAATGACAAATGTCAAATGACAAATGACAAATGAACAAATGACAAATGACAAATGACAAACGACACATGACAGATCGCATATACAAGCAATAAACAAGATACTATGAACAGACACTTAGCCCAATCGTAGTTGTCAGTTATCAGTGTACTGACAACTGAGAAAATTTATCAGAAATGGTATCGTAGTACTGATACTGATACGTACGGATAAATTTACACAAAAAAATTTACTATTGTGAATACTGATAATTTGACATTTCAAAAATCAGCTGATTCATTGAATTAATTATTTTTTGTTTAGTTTTGTGAAATAAAATATAAAATAAAAGGGTTAATCTAATATAAATAAAATAAAAAAGAAGTGAAAGTAGAATAAAATAGAATAAAATAAGTTCGAAAATTGTTTTTTTTTTTCAGTAAACAAAAGGAGGTTTTGTGAAATAAAAAAATAAATCAAATGTAAATCAAATTAAAATAAGCTAATTAAATATTGTGGTTGAATCAAACTAACTATCAGTCTTTTATTTATAGAAAATATAAAATTAATTCATGAATAAAAACCAATTAAAAATTATTTCATATGAAAAAATTGCTAATTGAATCCCGTTCTAATTTTTATTCGGTTTTTTTCTTTTAGTCTTTGATAATTTTCTTTTATTTTGAAGTTAATTTTTTTGTTTTTTTTTCATTTTAAAATTATACTTAAAGTTTTTTTTAATCTAAATGAATTTTATTTGACAATTTAAATATTATCCTTATATGCATTGTTTTGTAAATTTATTTTTATCACACAACTTATTTGTAACTGATACAGATTATGACAATTATCAGAAAATATGACAAATTTTAAGCACCCCGATGCCCCCGAATTTATCAGTGACATTTATAAAATTCACAATCGATCAGAAAAACTGATAGTTCTGAAAACCACGATAGCACGTATCAGAATTTCTAAAACTCGTCATATATACTGATAAATAATACTGATAAGTGACAACTACGATTGGACTGACTATGTTTATGACAATTACATGATGTTACAATTTATATATATATATATATATATTGGAATTTGTATATGTGTTGGAGTATTCCGTCGAACTTACAAACATCCAGATAAATGCAGAAAATCGTTCATTATTAATAATTACCAAATAGAAAGATTAAAATGATTAATTTGGACAGATTTTATTTAATTTTATTAATAATTATATTAATAATTCCCACCCATCTTAGGTAAATGTAATAAATATTATAAATAGTTTTAATTTTTTTTTTGCATATGTCCAAAGGTCCAGAAATTGGAACCAAAGGCCTTAAAATTATTTTTTTTTTTTATCAATAAATTCAAATCTAGGTGAGGATCAAGGATCTCAATACTGTAGTTGTAAATTTGATTGTAATTCGAATCGCTGCAATTGTAAAAAATCAAATATCAAAGTATAATTCCAAATGTCATTAAAGTTCTTCCTGTAAAAATAATTAAATTAACTTCTATAAAAATATAACTTTTATTTTTTAGTTTTAGTTTTTTTTGTCATAATTTTATAAGAAAATATAAGAAAATTAAAAGAAATAGTTTTAATTTTAATCATATTTACCAATCCATATAGGTAATTATTAATAGTTTCCAGTAAATGTAATAAATTTTACTCATTTATCAAATTTACCAAAATACGCGGGTATTATTAATAATTACCGATTAGTATTAATAATTACCGGATTTATCACATTAACCGTAACATATAATATTATATTCTTATAGGTACATATATTTTATAAGTCAATATATCGAGCAAATTGTAATCAAAACATCATTTAATATAATAATATTTAATTTATTATATTATATCATTGAAAATTCAATTAAATATATATATTTAAATAGTTTGACTTTAGTTTAAATCTAAACTTTTTTTTCTATCATTATATCCTTGGTTTCATTCATCAAAATATCCAACAAAATGTGTTAGAAAAATTGGTAAAAAAAAAAAAATAATAATAATGGTTTGATATACAAAATTTTGTATTATATTTTTTATATCTACTATTTCGTCATGTATTTCTAAATCATCATTTTGTATATAATATTTTCTATCATTCAGATTTCATTCTCCATTGTTAATATTTTATAATTATTGTTATATACATAGCTATATTATATATTATGCTTTATATTATTGTATATAAATTCTCAATGAAGGATGAATTTTTAGAAAAAAGAAAATTATTATGTCAAATATTCCGGAAGAATAAACTTTAAGAATAAGTAATTAAAGATAAATTGTATGAATAAATAAATTGAGAATGAATGAGAGAGGAGAGTTTAAATTCAAGGTTATAAAGGATATTAATTTGCACTTTTTTTTCTATTTTTTTGTTTTAATCTATTTTTATTTTTTTTTTTCGATATTATTAAATTGCTAAAAAAAATGCATAATTAGTAAATTTTATGCATAAAACATAAATTATAACTGTATAGTGAAACATTTTAACGAAATGAAAACATTAATAGGAATAAAATAAAGAAAGTAAAATAAATAAGAATTATTGTAAAAATTTGAAAGTTAAAGTAAAATTTTATAATTTTTTTCTTAGTTTAAAAATACAATTTAATTTTAGTTGAGTTGTTAACATAATATTTTTCGAAATCAATAATAAAATATTACAAAATTTAATATAGGAAACTTTAAATTATAAATTTTTGGATAAATTATGACGTTCTGAATAATATTGGAGAACTTGTCCAATCTCTAGGTGAAATTTGTATAGGTTGAGTATATAAAATTTTATTTAGATGCTGATTGTTAGTTGAAATTGGTAACATGACAATACAACAATAAGAAATATGAATATTTTTAGAAAAGTAATTAAAGATAAATTTCTTGTGATGGACCATTCGAAACTTGCTTTTGCAATAGAATGTTTCCTAACTATTTTATTTTATTTATATTTTGAATTCTGTAGATGCTTTTAATTTAGTACTATTATTATATTTGTTTATTTTCTATTTTTAAGTTTTGAATTTTAGTTTTAATTAATTTACTATAATTGTAATGAATTCTAATATTTAATAAAATATAATAAATGAAAAAAATAAAAAAAAAAAAAAAAAAAAAATATATTCATGTATAAAGGTATCATTTGAAAGCTATATGTTTTATAAAAAATACCCCAATTTAGAACAACAATTACAATTCAGATTTTCGCTCTAATAATAAATCAAAAATTAAAATAAAATTAATTATATTAACCTAAATCGAGGTGCAAACTTGAAATTTTAATAAAATTATCGCTAAAAATAGCAAAACAATATTTTTATACAATTTATTTATTTTAAGTTTTTGCATACATAGCTACTTGAGGCATATTATTGTTTTATGTAATTTTTATTAAATGATAATATCCCATAATATTGTACTATGTACCTACAAGTGTGTATATTTCATTTTAATAAGCATTTATTTCATTATTCATTTTTTATAATACTCAAAAATTATTCAAATTTTATAATTTTGAATTTGATTTTTATTGATTTGAAATATTCATTGTTGTATAACAATTTCAAATATTGTAATTTTGTGGTATTGGTTTTAGTGATATCAATAAATTTTTCAAAATATTATGTAGGTGCTCTTGTATTTAAAATTAAAAATTATGCAACATTGAATTATCAACAATATTTTTAAATAATAAAGCAAAAAAAAAGTTTATTAATATGGTGTTGATAACTAAAAATTACACATTTATTCAAAATATGCAACTTTATTTTTTATTATACTTTAGATATTTGGGTCGCTCGGTTTTAGTGTATTTAACAATAGATTTAGTTATACATATAGCTACCACTTTAATTTTCTGGTAAACATTATTTGGTAATTCACTGTTTCACAATTTTTGTAAACTAAATAACAAAAAAGTGGAAAAATTCAGAATGTAGAGTTTTTATAGAAACATAGAGTTTCATGTAGTATTGTTTTAGAATATTGTAGATCAGTGATGATATTTTGTATGAATTACTTTATTATTTTAGGCTTTAGTATACTTAATTGTGACAAAATGATTACGAACATATATTACAGGAACTGTGTTCTATATCACATTAATCGAAATATCTCAGCAGAACAAGAACATGAAAAATAAAATGAGATAATAATGGGATAAATAATAGTAGTAGTAGTAGTAGTAGTAGTAGTAGTATTAGTATAGTAGTAGTAGTAGTTTTATTAGTAGTAGTTTAGTAGTATTACCTGGTAGTATTAGTAGTAGTAGTAGTAGTAGTAGTAAAAGTAGTTTTACTGGCAGTAGTAGTAGTAGTCTTATTAGTAGTAGTTTTAGTAGTAGTAGTAGTAGTAGTAGTAGTAGTAGTAGTAATAGTAGTAGTTTTATCAGTAGTAGTTTTCTTAGTTATACTTAGTAGTATTAATAGTAGTAGTAGTATCACTAGTAGTAGTAATGGTAGTTTTATTTGTAGTAGTTTTAATAGTAATAGTAGTAGTAGGAGGAGTAGTAGTATTAGTATAGTAGTAGTAATAGTTTTAGTAGCAGTAGTAATAGTAGTAGCAGTGGTAGTAGTAGTATTAGTATAGTAGAAGTAGTAGTTTTATTAATAGTAGTTTTAGTAGTAGTAGTAGTAGTAGTAGTAATAGTAGTAGTTTTATTAGTAGTAGTTTTCTTAGTAATACTTAGTAGTATTAATAGTAGTAGTAGTATCACTAGTAGTAGTAATGGTAGTTTTATTTGTAGTAGTTTTAATAGTAATAGTAGTAGTAGGAGGAGTAGTAGTATTAGTATAGTAGTAGTAATAGTTTTAGTAGCAGTAGTAATAGTAGTAGTAGTGGTAGTAGTAGTATTAGTATAGTAGAAGTAGTAGTTTTATTAATAGTAGTTTTAGTAGTAGTAGTTGTAGTAGAAACAGTAGTTTTATTAGTGGTAGTTTTAGTAGTAGTAGTAGTTTTATTAATAGTAATTTTAGTAGGAGTAGTAACAGTAGTGGTAGTAGTAGTAGTAATATTAGGAGTAGTAGTAGTAGTAGTAGTAGTAGTAGTAGTAGTAATAGTAATAGTAGTAGTAGTAGTAGTATTACTAGTAGTAGTAATAGTAGTAGTAATAGTAGTAGTAATATTAGTACTAGTAGTAGTATTAGTATCGTAGTAGTAGTAGTAGTATATATTTTTAATGATCAGTTTTACTTATTTTCCATTACAGTTACATTTTACAATTATTTTCACATAAAATAATTTAATGAATATTTTATCAACAGTATTAAAGACATTAACGAAAGCATACGTCAAAGCCAATATCATAATTTAGTGGAATATTCTAGCACAAGACTTAAATTTGAAAATATTAATACACAAGAGCTAAAAGACTATCATAAAATCTCTAAATAATTAAAAAGACATAAATTGAATTAATAAAAAAATGTTTTTAGATAATTTAGATTTGGCTGGGCCTTATCTAATCGATTTAATAAATCAATCTCTACAAATGGCAGTTTTCCCTGATAAATGGAAAAAATTCAAAACAGTCATACCAGTGCCGAAGGTTAAAGGTACAATTGTATGCAATTAATTTCGACCAATAAATATGATTTTAACTGAAACTAAAATTGTTGAGAAATTAGTCAAGAATTATTTGGATTATTTGGAAAGAATAATAATCTAATAGCAGAAAATTAATTGAGTTTTCGAAAAAAGCACAGCTGATAGTCATAATTAAATTTAGTGATATCGAATTGGAAATTGGCGAAAAGTGATGAAAAAATAGTACTGCTGTATTTCTTGACCTATGACGAGCATTCGAAACAGTCGATCATCATAATTTTGTTGCAAAAAATTATTTATGGCATAAAAGGAAATGAAAATAAGTGCATAACAGACATCAAAAAACTAAATTCAACAATCAGTTCTCCAATTATAAAAATATTTCAATTGAAGTGCCACAGGGGTCAGTGGTGGGTGTTTTACTGTTTTAGTTGTACAAAAATAATATTAAGTTGTAGAATATGTGCAAATATCCTTGTTAATGGAAGATTTTTTTGAAGAATGCGCTCAAAAAATCAACTTGGATCTTGAAAAATTAGCTCAATGGTTCAAAAACAATAAACTGAAGCAAAACTAAAGTCATGGTTATAAATGGTAAATGTAATCATGATATTATAATTGATCAAGACATTATTAAAATAGTTGAGCATATAAAATATTTAGAGCTAATAGACAATAAATTGAATTTTAAAGAACACGGTGAATTTATGAGCAAAAAATTCCAAAAAAAAATTTTGTTTTTAAGTCGAGTGAAAAATAAGTTGTCTATTTTAAGTAATATAAAACATAATCAAACCCCATTTTTATTATTGTGCGACTATTACAGGATTTTAAATAAAAAAAATTATAGAAAGACAATCATACTTAAATGTAATATTATATACACTCCAATAGAGCTTATGTTAAGAACATTAAAATGACTCAACATGAAAAGGTGATCTACCTAAGTTACTGTTAACAGCAATAAAAAAAATTAACGGTAAAATTACTGTCAGTATAAGTTGTCGCAAATTTTTCATTGTTGTTGCAAATTTGAAAAAAATATCAACGAACAGAATAAGCCATGGTATAAAATATTTTATTTATAATTATTTACATGATTTTCACTTTGATACCTTTTTACATTTTCAAAGTCGAAATGAAGTCGAGCTAGTATTTGCCACATCAAAGATTTGAAAAAAGGGGTTTTAAGAACTGTTTAAACATAATTATTTCATTTTCACTTTACAAGTTAAATTAAAAGTAAAATACAAATAATAATAATTCAACAGTACCTATAATATTTAACTCCCACCACCTCTGGTCTATTCATACTACTATAAAACTACAAAAAAAATTATATGAAATCAATCTGTGTCAATTTCTGTACTAATGAAATTGACATTTTGATCATGTCATGCCTCAAGTATTAAAATTATTTTAAATAAATTCACCATATCATTTCATGCCTTCAGAACACGAATTTGACAATTTACCTAAATTAAAAAAAAAAATATAACTAAATAGATTTTATTTTATTTATTTTATTTATTTGAAATAATCTATAATTTCTATTTCAATGGAATTTGTATTATTACGCAATATGAAAAAAAAATATAAAAATAACAAAAAAAAACTTTAATATTTGTCTTTGTTCAGCGTTTTTTTTGAAAATAAAAAAAATATTTTCTAAAATTTCAAAATTTGCAATTTAAAATTAAATCTTTTTTTGTGTTTTTTAAAATACCAATTTTACAAAAAAAAAGGTTTACATATATACATATATTTGACATATTTTTGCTTATAAATAAAAATCAAATTAAACTTTATTTTATATTCGTATCCAATTCAGATGGTTGACTCAGATGATTGATAACTTATAGAAAAAGACCGTTAGTATAGAAAAAAAATAACTCTATTATTCAATAAATGAATTTTATATTGAATTTGATTTGTATTGCAAAAAAAAAAGCTTTAAGACATTTTGAAATGAATTTTGAAATATTGTTGAAAATTCCAGTACTCAAATAGTATTCAAGATTATTACAAGTACAATTTTAAAAAAGATAAACAAATAACCAGAACTATTTTTTGTAGTTGATACAATAAAGCAGAATATTAAAAAAAAAAATTGAATATTAATTAACTAACAACATAGCCCTGACTAGAAATATTTCTGTATACATTATAATGTAGGTAATATGCATATTTCGAAAAATATAATATTTTGTATGTAAATTTTGATTTGATTTTGAAACCGAAACAAAACAATATGTTACAATTGTTACAATATGTGGTTTTTGTTGCAATTGTTAGTAAAGTGGTTATTGCCATAAGTGAGGTAATTTGAGAAAATGTTTTTAATCGAAAAGTCTACCTTTATTATAATATAAATTTCGTAATATGTATGTCGTCCGTTCAGAATGTAACGTTATGATGAAATTTAAAGTATATGCGAAAAATTTTATAAATATATATAAGATATATATATATACAAGTTTTTTATATTATATACTATATATAATTTTCGTAATAAATCTGTCATCAGTTCAGAATGTAACGCTAGAATCCAAATATATCCAAAATATCAATACATATACATAAGATATATTTGAAATCGGATTTTAGTAAAATACCTTTATTATAATATAAATTTCGTAATGTGTCTGTTGTCCGTTCAGAATGTAACGTTATGGTGAGATTTAAAGTATATGTTAAAAATTTTATAAATATATATAAGAATACGATATACACTCATACAAGTTTTTTCTAAATGTTATACTATTATCTAATTTTCGTAATAAATTTGTCATCAATTCAGAGTGTAACGCTAAACTCAAATATATCCAAAATATTAATACATATACATAAGATATATATACGATATACAATCATGGAAGTTTTTTCTGATAAATATAAAATATAATTTTCGTAATAAATCTGTCGTCAGTTCAGAATGTAACGCTATGAGATTTCAAGTATATGCAATGTATATTAATACATATATCTACATACGATGTAAATGCAACAAGTTTTTTCTGAATGATGTATATGATGTTGTATTAATTCAGAAAAATATATTTAATCTGTCATCAGTTCAGAATGTAACGCTGGAATCAGATTTCATATAATATGCTATAAATGTTAATACATACGTGTAAGATATAAAAATAATATACATGCATACAAGTTTTTTCTGAATGGTATGTATAATTTCGTAATGAATCTGTCGTCAGTTCTGGATATAATTCTATCTTGAGATTTGAAGTATGTATATTATATGCTATATATAAATATTAATATATAATGCATAAGATACAAAAACGACCTACACACATACAAGTTTTTCTTGAAAGATATGTATAATTTTCATAATAAATCTGTCGTCAGTTCAGAATGTAACGCTAGAATCAGATTTCATGTAAATGCAAAATATTAATACATATCCATAAGACAAAAATATGATATATATACATAAAAGCTTTCTCTGAATTATATTTATAATTTTCGTAATAAATCTGTCGCCAGGTCAGGATGTAACGCTAGAATCAAATTTCAAGTATGTATATAATATGCTATAAATGTTAATATATACGCATAAAATATAAAAACGATATACACACATACAAGCTTTTTCTGAATGATATCTATACGTATAATTTTCGTAATAAATCTGTCATCAGTTCAGGATGTAACGCTCAAATTTCAAATGTGTATATATGCTATAAATGTTAATAAATATACATAAAATATAAAAACGATATACATACAAGTTTTTTCTAAATTATGACATTATTTTTATTGTTAACTGGTAATATTTTTAATAAATTAAGAATTTTAGGTAATTTGACAATTATTGGAAGTATCCTAAAATTTTAAACGCCGTATTTTAAGTTATTTGTGTCAAATTAAATTTTCAGTAGTAGTTCATTAATTATCCTGATTTTTTTTCTGTTGCTTTTGAGGAAAATATCGATTGAAATAGCTAGTTGAAATAGTTTCACCTGTACATAATAGCATTATCTTTTTTATATTACATATTAGAATAATAAAACATTAGAACAGTAAAACATTTCTAAAAATGTATGTTTTGAATAAATAGATAATAAATTTTTAATTTAAAAACAGTTTTAAGGAAATTAGTTTTATTTGACTGAGTCATTCAACTAAAAAATGCAAGCACTTTTTATTGAATTTATTGTATTTGTTTATTTGATTTTATTTTCCAAAATTATAATAAAGTTTGAAGAACTTTATAATATATTTATTAAACAATTTATTTTATTTTATTTTTAAATTCATATTTCAATAAAATTATATAACAATATCCGGTTTATTGTCCTGCTTTTTTTTTTTGTTTTTTACTTTTTATTTTTAGCTTTTTATTATTTTGTTGTAGAATACAGAGAACAAAAATTATTGAAATTTAACATTTTGATTGAAAAAGTTTTGCAATATTTTTATTTGTTCTTTTTTTTTAAATTTTGTTTCCCTCTTAAAAGATATTTGAATAAACCGGATATTGTTTTGATTTCACTCGAATATTTTTATACATTCATATACATACGTAATTATTATATACATATATATACTATATAGCCACATATTCAGTTATAATAATTCATGCATAACAGTATTAGTAGCTTTCTTTCTTTAAAACATGTACATAATACAGGGTGGTTCTGGCAGTATTATTTTTTGAGAGAAAAATTACATTTCGACGTCCACGTTTCTTTAAAATTTATTTTAACAATATTTTTAATATAATTCAAAAAAAAATTTAATATCAAACCTGTATCCAATATCTGTACACTTTTTTCAAAATTTAATCAATTTTGTTTCATTTAGAATTGTCTAAAATATTGCTGATATACGGTGACATCGTAAATGTCTTTAAAAAAAACTTCAATCAGATATAATGTGAAAAAAAATAAGTTGTCAATCACTGTAGATACAACATTGAGTTTCTAAACATTTTTGTAAACCCAAATACCTGTCAAAACGATCGTGGATACATCGTCAACAACAATTGCAATTATGGAGTCAATTAAACAAGCTTTTGTGAGCTTTTATAGACATTTAAGATCATGTGGACGTTGTATTCAACTTTGTGTTGTGACATTTACAATGTCAAGGATAGTCTACTGTGTATTGATTGTTATAATAGTGTGTTGTATAGTATAAATATATTGGCTTAAAAATGGCTATTTTGCAGACGATAATAATTCAGATAATGGTGATTTAAGTGAATTTATAAAAATTTGCAAATTATTGTTAACTACAAAACTAGAATTTAAATTTTAACATAAATTTTTAGTACGGAACAACATTGTAGGGAACAATTTCGGCTACATACCTGTAAAAGTAATATCACCTTACAGACACGTTATTTAATAATAAATATTAATTAATAATTTATTAACTTGTGCATAGGTAAGGTATCATAGGGTTCTTTATATATTAGATATATGGATTATATTATAGTTTGGCAGTACTTTTTTTATATAACATAAATTTACACTACAAAATTCGCTCACTCTTCAAAATTCGAGGAAGTTTGAAAAAAAAAAAACGTACTAAATTATGTTAGACAGCGTTTACACATCAATATATATTGACAGTATTTATTGATGAGAGAGAATATTGAAGAAAAGCTGATGTCACAATTGATATCAATATATTATATTGAAAGAAAATTTATCCTATTTTCTTCAATATTTATTGAGAGAGCCAAAATTACATATGGCGAATAATGAAAAATTTAGCAACATTCATATTATGTTATTTTTTTTTATTTGACATTCAGTTTTATATTCACAGGGTACTTGATTAAAAAAAATTTTATTTTTATAATAGGCTTGGTGAATATATAAGAAAAAACTAACAAATTGTTTGATTGTTTAAAAACTGATGTGTAAACAAAAATGTCTCTCCCTCTTCAATCTAAAATCATCAATAAATATTTCTTCAATATTGATGTGTAGACGCTGCCTTATAAATTGTTATTCATCCATTTAATTTATACCTGGTACTTATTATACTTTATTTTTTAATTAATTTATCTAAGACAACAACCGCATACGCAATAATTTATTTAAACAAAAAAAAATTTAATTTAAATTTAATTCTGCCGATGGTTAAGTTGTGACAATTTGATAAATTCAAATTTTTGTATATTAAAATGTAATATGTAGAGTGAAATTGTAAGTTAAACTTTTGAAAATCGAACAAATTTTAAAAGAATATTTAGTTTCGCTACGTCTCCTCTTAAACATTTAATCATTTAGAAGAATTATAAAGAAAATTTACTGTAAAATTGTTCAGATATTTATACCGCATTTTTTTCGATTTACAGATTAAATATAATGATTACGATATTGAACATTATGTATACTTTATAAATAAATTAGATTTAATTATTTTTAAATTATTTCTTGTATTTATTTTTACTTATATTCTTTAAATCATTAATAACTTGTAATTGTGTCGTTCAAATACAAATACAAATAACTACACTTGTTAAAAATTTGGATATATGCATATCAAAAAACACGTAATTTTTAGATCTATAACCTTATTTATAAAAACTGATCAAATCCCTTTTTTTTTAAGCCTTTTTTCTTTTTTACAATTGAGATTTAATGCAAAAGTCAATATTTGCAAAAAAAAATTAAATTCAAAACTCGATATTAAATATGTTGAAATGGTTCCATAGCAAAAACCGATATATTATTAAAGTATATTTTAACTGGTTTTTTTTTTTGCAAAAGCCGATATGATTAAAATAAATACTTTGGCACCAAAATTTGACAAATAATATTTTTGAAAATTTAAATAAATGCTAATGTAAAGTTATTTTTCATTGAAAAAAAGACGTGTTTTAAGATAAAGGTGATTAATTTTTTTTTTAAATATTATCAATGTTATCTATAGAATAATTTCCCTGAAATCATGTTAGAAAATGATGAGTGAAAATCATCCAATTCGAATTTCAAAAGTAGAAAACTTAAAAAGAAAGCGAAAAATGTAACAAAATGAGAACAAGCTAAGTTGCTCAGGTAAATATTTATATTATTTTTTCAATAAACTGTGGAATTATTAAGTTTTCAAATTTGTCTGCAAGGTATAAACAGATAAGTTCTCCAGTAACTCCAAATTGTGTTCAGGAAAAAGACAAAAGTTTAAAATGCAACATTGTTAAGACACAAGATGATATGAGATATGTGAAGGCATTTTACTTTACACATAAGAACAAGATCAGTTTCCTCTACATCGTAAATGTCTCAACACAAAGTTGAATACAATATCCATATGATCTTAAATGTCTACAGAAATGATCACAATTGTTGTTGACAATGTCTCCGCGACCGGTTTGACAGGTATTTTGGTTTACAAAATTTTTTAAAAACCCAATGTTGTACAGTGTTAATTAAAACTGTCTGTTAATTTTGCTTGATCACAAATGAATCAAAACACAATGTCTCAGAAAGCTCTAATTTTACAATGTTGCCAACTTAAGTTACAGATAGCATTAACAACTTAGTTTTTTTACATTATATCAGGTTGATGTTTTTTTTAAGATATTTACGATGTCACCGTTTATTTTAAAATATACTTCCAATATAAAAAAAAACTGTTTTTCAATACACTTAGTTGTTAAGATCAAACAGCAATAAATTACAATATATAAAATGCAAATCCCGATACAAACATGTGTCAATATCAAAACCCCAAATTTACAAATTTCAAATTAATATTATGCTCAAATTCAATGAGCTATGCTATTTTTTTTTGTTTCTTTATTAAAGTTAAATATGCTAGCCATTATAAATTAAAAAATATAAAAAAATCTGAAGATTATGTTTAAAAAATATGTTATAGTTTTTTCACGTTTTTCTCAGAATGGCTTAACATGTATTTATCGGTGTTTGCATTCGAACGACACAATTGATTGTTTAGTTATTGTTTTAAATTCTTGTTACTATATTCACGATACTGCGCCTGTATTCACAAAATAACATAGAAAGCTCATCACTAGTATGTCATGGTACTATAATTGTAGTTTCATTAATAAGCAAAAATTTTCTATTGAAAATAGGTTGAATTTCAAGTACTTTTTAAGATATTGGGGCTGAAAAAGGAAATGTTTTGTTTTTCAATTATTATTTATTTATTTATTTATTTAATGTATTCGATATACAATGAGATAATTAGTCGCTACAATTTTTATAATCTAAATAAGTGTATTGAATATGATAAGAACACTAAAACTAAATCTCAAGAACAAAATCAAAACAAACTAAATTTAGAATTTACAATAAAACTGTCACTAAAATAAAATACTTGATACTGAACTGAATATGAAAAGATAAAATTCAGTATATTAGTCACAATACTATTGTCGGTGGTTTCAATATCTACAAACTCTGTCTACTAAATTATCTGTGCGTTGTAATTCCACAAGGATATTTATCTTAACAATAATATAAATACGATATAATAACTTCATTTTTAGTTGAATTCAAAATAGATTCAATTTAAAAATAAATTTAAAAGAATAAACTAATATCTTTCAAATGACAGAGTTATAAACAATTTTCTACTTTCTTACATTTTCGATATAGAGATTTTTAAATTACAAAATTGCCAACTTCTAGGGGCATTTTTTTGAATAACGAAATTTTTCCAAAAACGATTTAAGATGATGGCGTTTTCTAGTATTTAAAATCTATGGTTATATCAGTCTTTATTTGGATAAACCATTAATATCGGGTAATCTGCCCTGATTTGATACATTCAAAAATATTAATTACAGAAATACAACATTTTTTTTTAAGCTAATAAACTTGTTTCGTAGTATAGTTATGATCAGACATGGACGTCTAATTATCTCCACCCTATTCCCCACAGATGAGGTTGCAGAACATTGATGGTGATAATCGACGTTTAAACATTGTCAATAAAAAAACTACAACAAATGTGACATTTGCATTTAGGTAAGGCAACTGATGCCTTCTAGTAATTCTGAACCGTACAATCATATCATAGAAGTAATTTGTCAGATATCTGGGGATTCATCTTGATGGGCGTGCAGCTAAATCCAAAATTGATGTAATTCAACCACTTCAGAACAAAGCCCTAAAAATGATAATCGATGCTACGTTTTTCGTCTCAATAGTTTAATCCACAACGATTTGCAGGTTCCTTCTGTACATGAAGAAATATCAAAATATTGTATAAAGTACAAAAGTAAACTGGAAATACATCTGAACATCCTAGCAAATAATTGTATTAGGGATATCTAGGCTCTGGGAGATTCAAAAGTAAAATTAAATGAAACCTGAAAATTTATATAATAAGTAGTAAAATGACATCATCTCTTCGGGTTAGAGCACAGAAATGTGTTTGAATTACAATGTGGTCGCGGGTTCGATTCCCATGGGGGATATAAAATATAACTAAAAAAAAAAAATATAGCAAAATATTATTTATAAAATTTATAATCAATAAAAAATAATTAATATAATTAATACTTTATGTATGTATATATTGTGTATATCAATATTTATTACTCACATATCTCATACAACACAATAAATAAATATTAGACAAACACTAATAATAATTACACAATTGTCAACAACTGACAAAAAGTATGTAACATGACGTACCCAGTAAACATAGTAACGTCAAGCATCTTAACGTCAAAGATGGATCAAAACGCAGCGACAACTTGCAGAAAAATATGGCGTCGTCTTACCACGTAGACGCAGATAAAGTTATCAAAATGGTCTTACCCTGTAGTCCAATCCCGTACTTAGACAGTACAAACAGATTAAAAATGAAATTAGACATTGCCTCGGAAATACCAATGAAAGTAGCAGCTAGAAATCGAGTACGATGGAAATGTTAAGTGTATATGTAATACCTATGCTTCCAAGAGGACAAAAAAAAAAATTACATCATATTATGATACTCTTCAAGCCAGTATATAGTACAGAAAAGTATTCGTAAGTAAAAGTATTGTAAATCATTCAAATTGTGAATACCAAATATGGAGAAAAAATTAAGTTTGTAATATCATAGTATTTGCATTATTATTAAAATATATTTACATTAAATTTTTCCTTTTCAATTATAACCCCCAGATCAATGACGCGGACTTTACCATAATTATAAAAAGTGTTCATTTACTAAAAACCCATTACCAACCTACTATCGTCATCACAATACGCCACTATACCAAAATCAGTTTCGGTTTTATGCCTTTTCTCTTTCTTTTATTAACATAGTAAATAATTACCAGAGAATATAATTGACTACTAGCCACCTCTTATATTAACTCAATAATATAATCAGTATTTTAATTAAATATTTTCAATCAGTACATTTTTTCTCTTATTTTTATCATTGAAAATGTCGAGAAATTTAATGAAGCCCATTGACAATACAATTTACTTTTTTTTTTATAAACACTTGTTTTCCAGCGTTAGAGTAAGCTTTTGGTATAACAGTGAAAATAGTCGAATATTTTCCTTTTAATTTTACTGATATGCTTATCGTACAGATACGCGTATTTGTATTCTAATACTTGCAGACTTCTTCAGTGTTTTGTACTCGACTGAGGAAAGAAATCTAAAATTGTCTTATTTATTTTATTCGCGCAGGTAACAATTTGATGTTTCTCGCAGCTGCATCAGGTTGTTTATTATCCATTGAATGAGCACAGGTAGGGGGTTGAATAAAAATATTTTAATTATTTTATTATTGGTATTTGAAATAATTTTTCTGACGTTAGAGTGACAGGTAGGGGTGGTGTTATTCGTTTTATTATATTTCACTAAAAATTTAAATAAAGAAGAATATCCGTTGCCTTGGTCTTTATTTAGGAGGGAGTCATTTTTAGTTTTGTAAATTTCGATGCTTTCAGCTGAATCTAGTTTCCTAGAATCTCTAATGTAATTTACCATTACAATGTCTTCTTTCGAAATGCTATGTTTTTCCTGGATGATGGGTTCTGCTACTTTGGATCGGAACTCTGTTGAATTCTTCTATTTAGCCAGTTCTGCTTCTTTCAGGTGTTCATTGAGTCGTGTTTGAGTGTTTCTCCTAGTTTGCCCAATATAAACTTTGTTGCAATGACTGCAAGTTACCTTATATACACCTGATTTTTCCATTTGTTCGATTGGGTCTTTAGTTGAACCTAGAACAGACTTGAGTTGGTTAGTTCTGCTGCTATATACGATATCTACCCCGTGTTTTCTTAATTTCGTTCTGAGTGGGAGAGAAATCTTGCTAAACTCCAATGCTACTTTTCTTATGGGTTGTTGATCAGTGAGTAGGTTAGGGAGGGAATTCCGTTGTAAACATATTTTCCTTTTACTAAGTAAGGCCGTGATGGTTTTTTCCGGATATCCGTTTATTCTCGCAATTTGAAATATGTGTTTAGTTTCTTTTACTAAACCTTTTTGGGAGATGGGAAGTGTTAACATTCGATGGATCATGTAGTTGAACGATGCCATCTTATGTTGATAGTAGTGGTTAGAGGTATTCGGGATGACCCTGTCAGTATCCGTAGGTTTCCTGTAAATCTCTAGTTCTAGAGATGTTCCTGTTTTACTAAACAGTAGATCTAAGAATGGTAGTTGACCTTCTTTTTCTACTTCGACAGTAAACTGTATATTCCTGTGGAGCCCGTTAAGAGTAATTAAGGTTGATTATAAGTCCCTTTCCCTTATTACAGCAAAAATATCATCTACGTATCTTTTCCAAAATCTTGGTAACCGTTCTTCTGCTGCTAAATCTGACTCCAATTTAGCCATGAAATGAATGGAGAAAGGGGATTTCCCATTGGAGCCCTCTTCAATTTACTTATTTAAACAAAATTTCTTGATTTTATCGTGTTGAAATCGGGCAATGTAGTTGCAGCAACTCTACCACACATAAAGCAATTTATCATGCACCTAAGCAAATTTCTGCAACCGATTGCTTCGTGTATGGATCGTATTATATATTGTTTTTGCCCTAATACTGAATATTTCAAAACAATGGATTGTTCAAATAATACCAAATCAATACACAGTTTTTTTTTTTTTTTTATTTATTTTTTAACATAATTTTGTTAACTATTTATTTTTGGTAAAATTTTACTAAAACCCAAATTAATTCTAAAAAAAAAATCTTATAAACTAAAATAAGACTTAACTAATCCCAACCTAAACTTAAAACTACTTTATATAGTTAAACTATCCTGATCTATTTGATGGAGCTTTCTCAAACCACTAGTAATCAACTTTATATCTTTTGTCTCTATCCGGGATGAATATATCAAATTTTAATTAATCCTGAATTAAATTTTGAGGATCAAAATCGATAATTTTACATGTAGCCCGTATATTAGAATGAAATAATATTGGGACATAGTTTTGGTTTTGTATATAATCATTCTTATCTAGATAAAAAAAAGGACTCTGGGGACACAAAACCTCTTTATAGGCTAATTTTTATGTATTCATCATTTCGATAATACACATGTGATATTAAGCCATTATTGCTGTATTTCTCCTTGATCTATCGAAATGCCTACGAATCAGATTAATAAAAAAATTATCGAATCTGTTTATATTTGCTAGTTTATATATAAACTTGTTGGAATAATTTTTTTCCCCAAACAAACTCTAATGCATTTCCATTCCTATTTTTTCCATATTACTAACACTTATATTATACCAAATGATGGCTCCATATGCCAGCACTGGCCTTATATGTGTTTGATAGGCTATCAATTTTACTCTGGGTTGAATTGTTTTATTGTAAAACAACCCTTTCTCTGCCATTAGAGCTTTGATGCTTTTAGAAATTGCGTTATCAACTGGATTAGTGAAATTTAGGTTGTAACTTAGCAAAATTCCCAAGTACTTGACTTGTTCCCTGTTCACAAGGTTTTCAGTATTTGTGAGTTTTTATATTGAATTTTCTCTAATTCTTTTCTAAATTGTAACAATCTGTATACGTACATTGTTCATCAATCCTTAAAGGAAGCAACATTAAGAAAATTAAAAAAAAAAAATATAAATAAATAAATAAAATGAAAAATGTAAAAAGGACACCGGATTTCTATGAAATATTTTTTTTTTTTTTTTAGTTTTTCCGTTTTATTAAATTATTTTCAATATTTTATTTATAACTTTTTTTTCCCCCGTTTTATGTCTCTAAATAATATTCTTTTAGTTAACAAAAATGAAAAAAAAAGAAAAAAAAAATCAATTTGTTGCCATTGGCTTCATTGTTATCCTTAATATGGTTTTGTATGCATTTGAATTTTCAACATTGAAAATATTTTTTTTTTTTTTTGTTTATTCTCTTTTTATCTAGTCTAAATACATGTTCGTGTATGTCAAGTTATTGTTTGTTAGGTTAGGTTTTAATGTCAGGATTATATATATTTTTTGTAAGTATATATATATATAATATGTATACAGTATGATCTAAATTAGGTTAAAAAAAATATTTAGAAAAAATTCAAATTGGATTTTTGTTTTATTTTTGGATAAAATTTAAAAGCTTTTAAAACAGAAACATTTTAAGATTACTAATAGTTGAAATCTTGGTAATGAAGTGCATTCATATACAAAATTTATATAGTTTATTACACGGTCTGTTCGGGACGAATAACTACTGGGTTGTTGCATTGTTGAATGGTTATAATAATGAAATCTGTTGCAACTATGACTATAACTCACGTATTTGCTAATATCCATGCCCTTCAACAGAATTGGGGTATTGCTTATTCTCTGAACAGATTCGTAACTGTTATATATTTGTGAATATCCTGAAAATTAGCACCTATAAAATATGCGTGAGGTTTTCAAACATATACTCGCTCAAGCAACTAAGCTTAATTTTCGCCAGATCCGGATAAGATTCATCGTTCTGGAGAGAGAAATTCTGGAAGACATCTTCTTCTTTGAAATATTCAATTGCATATTAATTTGTGTTGAACAGTTGGATTCAAAAATTTTCAATCCAAAATTTATCATAAAGATATGGATTTATATTTACTTTGAATTTTGTAATCAATTCAAACAAATTTTTATCATACAAATTATTATACATTGCTTTCAGTTTGTATAACATTAACGTTTTCAAAACAAAATTAAGCATAAATTTAACATTAAATGATATTTCAATTAGTCAAATACAACTTTAAGCTACAAAAGCCATCCTATGACTTCTTAAAACCCTTTCCTACGAAAATCGGAATTTGAAGTTTTTTTACGGTTTTATCTGTTATTCTAAGGCTTTTTACATTTTGAGAGAAAAAAAAAATAATGTTGTAGGGATTTGGGAGCCAATGAAGTTTGTACGATATATCGTACACGTTCTGTGAAAGGTACCAAAATAAAATATAATTTGATAAATTTAAAAATTATTTTAATTCAATTCAAAATAACAAAATTATCACAAAACTACAAATTTCTAATATAAAAAACAAAAAAAAAATAAAGAAAACTTAACTTTAATTCTATTAAAAATAACAAAAAAAAAAAAAAAATAACAATATACTTAATTCCAATACTTTTAAAAACAAAATAAAAAAAAATAAAAAGATTAAACGGTAGAATATTTGAGCAATATAAAAATTTTTCTATGTATATAAAATTATCTTTTTGTGTGAAAATCTTTAAAGCAGTTTTTTTTTTGCTGGTTATACATAAATGCACATTGCATTTAATGCATTTAAAATATGTTCTTCCTTTACATCCTACATTTTTACATCTTGTCTGCGTTTTTCCTTCGTCATGCACAGGTAGATGATTTACCTCATCAGTTCGTTTTTCTTCCATTGGTCTACTTTCAAACCGCTTCTTGGAAGAATTTGGAGAGCATTCTGGAGTTGGAAAGATTGATGTAGGACGACCTCGTTTTTTGGTTGTTAAACTGCATACATTAGAATATTAATTCTGAAGTGCATTAAATCCAATATATCCTTTTTATCAATTTTGCCCTTTTCGCAATCTTTTCGATACAACATCCATGATGAGGTCAAAGCAAAATCAATAAAATGCGATGTGATACGTAATGTCCACTTTTTTGGATTTTAAAAAAATTCTGTAAAAACTTATCAACTGGTCTAAAAGATCAACACCTCCCATTGAGTTTGTATATTCTTTTACAACTTGAGGTTGATTAAAGTTTACATATTCTTTTAATTTTTTATCGTATCGCCTTACAGTCTCTTCATTCCCAACCCCCATATAGTTTGACACCATATATATAGGTCGACTGTCATACCATTTACAGACTACAATTTTATTATCAATACTTATGGCCGTATCCATAGCTTCTCTTCCTTTTTTTTGCAGGTCTTTATCACTCAAAAGTGGAGGTTGACCGAATCGATTTATGCGAGCTGTCCCGGCTGCATTAATTTGTTTTTGAATTAAAATTTCTAAGAGATTGTATCCATTGAAGTAATTATCAAAAAAAATTTTGTGCCCAGGAGTATGTAGACGTTCAGAAAGTTGAAGTACTACCGCCGTAGAAAACCCATATTTATGTTGTAAGCTTGCATTAATTTCGCTCCCTTTACCTTGGTAAACGAGGAAATCATATGGGAAGCCCGATTTTCCGCATAAGCAATAAATGACCAAGCCCCATGGATTCGGTTTTTGTTTATAATAAACTTTGCACGGGTGTCTACCTTTAAATGGAATAATTTGTTCGTCTACACAAACATTTTCCTCTACCTCTTCTTGCAAACACCGTTGTCTTACACAATCAATCAATGGTCTGATTTTGATAGATTTATTGGTACAGTTTACTGATATTTCCAAATTATTTATGAAATGAAGATGAAGACGCAACTGACTAAATCTTTGTAATGTCATTGAGTTTTGGAAAAGATCAATTTTAATTGTTGGATCCCAGTACAAAGATATTCTTGGGAGTTTCATGCAACCCATCATTATATATAAACCAATAAAAATTTTCATTTCCTCAACCGTTGCATTTTTATAATATCTTGTATCATTCTGTTTTGCATATAGATTAGTATGAACAACCATTTTTTCAAACAAATGATGCAAAATATTTAACAGGTTCATATATTTCAGAATAATAGTCAATATTCTCTCTTACAAAAGGAATAGGATTTGGGATGTAGGCTACTTTTTTCCACTTTATGTTTTGTTTCGACGTAACTTCGTATTGTTCCTGATTTATAAGAGGTTCAGATGACTCAATTATTTCTATTATTGCATTCTCATCTATCACAAAATTTTCATTTAAATTTTCATTTGAACCTATTGCAATAGTTTTGAAGACATTTGGAATATCCTCAGATTCTTCTGGTATATTACTTTTGGCAGCTGTACCAATATCAAATTCAATTACGTCATCATTTCCCATTTTTTCAGTGTAATTTTTTTCTGCGAACTCTTCGTCGTCCTCAAAATCCGAACAATCAGCACATAACCGCTCTAAGGTAAACCTGATTTGTTCTTCAGACAAACCTTTCATAGTCTTTCAAGTAAAATATAAAATTTATTTTTTTAACGTAAAGTTCCTTTATTTATATTTTGTACTATATATCGTACAAATTATTTATGTACGATATATCGACCAAATCCCTTAACCAGATTTTGTACGATATATCGTACACACTTTTTATTTATAATTTAAAAATATTTATAATGCTTATCTAGAAATACTTACAATAAAATACTATAAATTAATATTTATTTATTATAAAAAATAAAATTTTATTGCTCTAAACCAAAAATAACACTATTAAATTTAACTTTTGAAATTATGCTTCACTACATTACACCTTGAGAAAAAGACTAAATTTTTGACGTTTCGAATTAAATTTGATTATTGGAATAGATTTTTCGTTATTGTAATAGATTTTCTCGTAATTTTTTGAATTTTTAAAAAAGAAACGCTGATCTCCCTGGTAGTTTCGTAAGCAGGAAGACGACAAAAATTCTTGTACGATATATCGTACAAATTTGAAGAAAGTAAATATAACGCCATCGCTACTGTAATCAGCTTGAAAATAAACATAATGACTAGCTTAACTAATGACTAACTTACTTAACCATGATTTAGCAAAACTAGTTGATTAGGCTTACAAAAACTTGATTTAATATCTCAAAGCTGTCTGAAATCATGTAAAATTGATCAAGATGTGCTAACTATAATAATATTAAAGAAAATTTTATATGTAGAATCTGAAAAATAGTTAAAATGGTTTAAACAAAGTCTTTCACTTTACACACACACAAATAAGCATATTAATTACTTACAATTCTAAACTAAAGTATTCATATTACAAAATTTTAGGTACCTAGCCTGTCTATAGAATTATTCTAACTAATTAAAAAACAAAAACAAAAATCAGCTCGCGAAAGATTGACTCCATTGTTTATTAATAATACATTATATATTATGTAATATTGTAATATATACATTGTAATATATAATGTACAAAGTACATAATAATATATAAACTAAACATTAAAATTTCATTTCTACATAACGTCGGTAAATTTCTATTTTCAGACAAACGCCACTTTTGTGTTTTTTGACTTAGAACTTGGTTCTTAGGTTTTTCGGGATGCTCTTTAATTTTTTCTGACCCGTTCTTAATTATCTATTTTAGTTTTGTAGATATGGAGAGGCGAGATTCGGACATCTCCACTTTTCAAACGTTTTTGAATACAAAAGTCGGACATATACAATTTTTTGGTTGATGTCCGAAAATTTATATAAAGTTTTCGATAATTTTATTGTAATTCCTTAAATAAGACATCTTAATGATCCAAGGATATGGACTAAAAATTGTTAGATTTTCCGTAAGTTTTTAATTGGTCCACTTACATTATGAAATTTTATTATAGTATTGATAATGTTATGGATATGTCCAAAAATAATAATAAAACTTATTTTAGAAATTTCGTAAATTTCCATATATTTTGTTTGGATAGTAGCAATTTTATGTGGATATGTCTGAAACCTACGAGAAACAAATTGAGCTAGTTTTCAGCAATAAACATAAGCCGCGGAACATATATTGTGAAAAACTATATAAGGACAATATGCATTTTAATATTTTTTTTCAGATTTGTTAAAGTTTTGAAAGTGTTATTTATATTTTTGTATTGTTTAAAAAAAAATAATAATGGAAATGGAATCATCATCATCACCGGCGTTGTCACCAACTCTTTTAGGGTAACTATTTTTATTCTTGAAATTAATTCCTTGTAAAAATTTGTGTGTATGTTAAGTATGCAAGACGAAATTTTTAGCAGTTGAGAGGAAGATAATTCACACTCAAAAAAGGTCAGAAACACAGAAAGGTATTATTCGTCTGATCCAGATTTTTCTTGTATATGTATATGCTTGTATGATATTTTTTATTTTAATTACAATATGCAATTACTATTAATTTTTACAGCGGATGATAAATACAAATACCCAAATTTTCAACCTGATACAGTGACTCAAATTTTCAACCTTCAAGTTTATGGTAAATAAATATTACTTTAGAACCTTTTTATATTTAAAATGATTGATTCAATAAAAATATTTAGAATCTGCAAACAACACATAGCCTTCATTGATGAATTAATACAAAATAAGAAAACCTAAATTATGGAAAAGAATATTCAGAAGAAATTAAGAGAGGCTGTTTAATCTTATAAAAATTATAAAAATTAAGATACTTAATCGAAATATATGAAACCACCTTGTAAAAATATTTTAACTTTTTCTGTACAAAAATTTTTTTCAGAAAAAGAGGCAGAATATTTTTGAAGCTTTTTGGGAATTGTCGGATAATGAAAAGACCAAATTTTACTTGAAATTTCAATGTTAAACTTCGCCGTACATCCAATCGCAAACAGGTGAAATCGTTTCATTCAAATATTACTAAGCTTCATCGCATATTCACAGAGTATGCCGACTTATTTTTTACGAAAAAACAGCTGTGAAAAAAGATGTTAATTTAAAAATTAATTTAAAAATGAATAAACATTACTGTTGAATACCGTTTTTCTCTTATTTTATTCAGTTTTAACCTATTTTTTTATAGACTTATCTACTTTACACCACTTTAGTGAAAAAAAAAATTGTGCTAGAATCGGACATATCCAAGCAAAATTCGGACACTTCATACAATGTTAACAAATTTCTTAACTCTCGATGGGATATAGCCAACAGCAAAAAAAGGTGGGTTCGGTTTTTCAGATCTATCTCCTCGAATCTTGGGCGCAAACAGTAATGATAGTTTTATTTTTATAGCTTGAAAATATACAAAGCTAATACCCAAATTTAAAATAAACTTTTATCGGGCAGTTTTTTTTTTATTAAACTTCAAACTTTTAGCTCGATTTACTCGAAACTAATCTAAAACGTTTGTCCGAAAATAGAAATAAACCGACGATAACTACTGTTTTTAATAATACAGTTATTTTTTTTTGACATTGCTATTCTATAGATAAATTACCATGAAAAGGACGAATTAACAGTGTTATTCAATATAAAAGTTATTAAAAGGACAAAAATTTTGTATAATCATTTTTTTTTTTTTATTTTTTTTGTTTCTGTTCTTAGTAAGCAACTGGGCACGTTAATTTCAATCATATTCAAACTTTTCGATATTTTAATTAACAGAACAAAAAAAAATGTTTTTTTTTTTTTTTTTTATTAAACAAAACTCTCCGAGTAGATGAAACATGACTATTATATTTTTTTTTTTTCTGTTAAATTTTCCTATTTTTTGTTTTATTTTTAGTTTTTTTGGTTTTTTTTTTTTTTATTGCTCAATTAGACATTTTTGCTGTTAATTCATTTGGAATATTAAATAATTAAAGTAGAGAGAATAAAAACGGAAATAATTTTTCATCGATTTCAAAGTTTCAAAATTGTTATTTATTTTCGTTTTAATTATTTTTCTATTTTTTTCTGTTCAAATTGGTTCATTTAATAATCTTGTTGCAGATAATTAAACAGAATTGAAAAATTCTTATATTACCTTTTTACAAATTAATTTATGAATTCTAAATGTTTGTTATGCTAATGTATATTATATGTTCAGTTTGTAATACATATGTGAATAATGGTGTTGGAAAATGTTAGTCAAATACAGTGAATCAAAAAAATATTTGTACATTTAATTGTTTGAAATAGATTTAGTTATAGTTTAAAGGTACTTTTAAATTTTGCAGTTGAATTAAATTATAAAAACTATGTAAAAAATACTAAAAATATGCTATCGACAAATAAACAGTCCTCGCAACATCATATCCCACGTAAAATTTTATTGTTATATACCCATAATTAGTGCTATAAGACTCCTATATGATTCCAGATATGTTTTAAAGGTGTTGAATAAAGTTGAATGAAAAATTTGGTCAAATATCACTACCTGGATTATCTGATCATGACTTGATATATTGTTCACATAAAATTAATGTTGATTTGCATGGTAAAAAAATTACTTATAGAGATTATAAAAACTTAAATATGGATTATTTACTTAACAGTGCGTGTCAGCTTGACTGGGCGCATTTGTATTTCCTTGAAGATATCAATGACAAGACAAACCACTTCAACTAGATTATTAATGAACATGTTCCGCTCCGTCATATTAGACCAAAGAGAGATTTCATTCTTTATTATAGCTCGACAGTAAAACAAATGGAAGTAGACAGAGATGCAGCTTATAAAATCTGGAAGCTAACAAAGACTGAACGTGACAGAAGAACTTTCAAGAAACTTAGAAATAAGGTGAATCTACATGTAAAACAGACCAAGAAGAAGTACTACAGTGAAATTTTAAATATCAATATTTCACCTAAACAGCTATGGTCTAACTTGTCTAAATTAGGAATAGGTAAAGCAAAGAACTGTGATAGTATTGATGATTTTGATGTGAATGAACTAAATTCTTTGTTCATTGAAACTCCTGTGGAAACTAATCCGGAATTGTGCAATGTTACAATTCGTAATTTATCATGTTCTTTTGCTTTTCGTAATGTTGGCATTTGTTGAAGTTAATTTTGCTTTAAATGAAATTAAATCAGATGCTGTTGGACCCGACCGAATATCTCCGAAGTTCTTAAAAATTATATCTCCTGTTGTCGTGTCCTTCATTTAACATATTTTCAACCATATATTAACAACTGGTAACTATCCTGGAAACTGGAAGTGTGCTAAAAGTTATCCCAGTTCCAAAAAAGGCTAATCCTTCTATTAATGATTTTCGACCAATTAGCATACTGCCCTTTCTATCTAAGATGTTTGAGTACATTATGCATAGACAAATCACTCAATATGTTGAAGCTAGTAATCTTTTGTATAAATTCCAGTCTGGATTCAGAAGACAGCACAGCACATCATCCGCCTTGCTTGAAATATCCGATAATATATACATAGAAATGGATAAAAAAAATGCTACTGTTTTACTATTCTTGGATTTCTCCAAAGCTTTTGATTGTGTAAATCATGAACTTCTATGCAAAAAACTCAGGCTGTCATTTGGCTTTGACTTATCAGCTATTAAATTATTATGTAATTACCTTTATAAAAGAAATCAATTTGTTTATTTGAATGAGATGAGATCGGATACAGTTGAGCTAACATGTGGTGTACCTCAAGGGTCCCTATTAAGACCCTTATTGTTTAGTTTGTTTGTTAATGACATGCCACCATGTTTATCTGAGTCAAAATGCAGATTGTATGCTGATGATACCCAAATATTTATTAGTGGACCTATTACCAATATCATTACCTACATTGCTAAAATTAACGACGATCTTGATGCTATTTTATTTTGGACGAAAAATAATGGGCTAAACTTAAATGCATCTAAATCGTAAGCAATGATTGTTTATTCTAGGGAAGTTGATACATCTATATTACCCCCAAATTAAAATGAATAAATTAGCAATTCAATATGTCACTAAAGCTAAAAATTTAGGAGTGATTTTTAATAATACACTAACGTGGAATGACCACATTGATAGAATATCCAAAAATGTCTACTGTATTTTAAGAAAATTGTGAAAATATTCTTATTTTCTAAATGAATGGTTAAAACGTAAACTCGTCCTAGCTTTACTGATTCCACATTTCACATATTGTGATACTGTTTACTCTGGTATGTCTGCTAGTGAATTTCACCGGCTGCAACTAATTTTTAATGCTTGCACTCGTTTTGTCACAAACCGGCGTAAACATGATCACATTAGTGATGTTTCCAACGTAATATTAGGTGTTACACTAAGTAACTTTTTGAAAGAAAGGTAGATTGTTGTTATGAAAAACATCTTGTTAAATCTTATGCCTTTCTGAAAAGGTCACTACTGATAGATCAACAAGAAATATGAATTTAATAATTTCTCGTCACAGGAGTCGATTAAAGACACCTATCGTATTTTGTTAAAACTACTATTCTTTGAAATTCAATGCCGAACTACATTTTGCGCGTCAATAACATTAAAAGGTATACTGAGTTCAGTAGTGAGCATTTTAGAAATCATGATTAGAGGTATGCAAATGTATTACTTCAGTTCAACAGGCATATATTGGTATACATGTATTATATAACTAGCTTTGTAACCCGTCATAAATGACGGAAGCAAAATAAATCCTAGTTTCTTTTTTTCTTTCATTATTTTCTTTGTTCCGAAATTACAGTACTTATGTTTATATCACTTTTAATTTATTTTTATTTATGTTTAGATTGGCCTAACACTAATCTTTTTTTTTTATATAACAGAAAAAGAAGTACCTTACCAACAAATTTGTATAAAATGTTTGTATTTTTGTATGGTATACTCGTACTCACTTCCATTTAGTTATAATTCGTTAGTTGGGTTCCATTTAGTATAAATTATACCGTATTAGCGTTATTGTGGCCTCTGGGAGAGCAAATTTAAAAATGGAGTCTTATTTTCATATAAATTTTGTCTTTTGTATAATGTATAGGGATCTTATTTTGCTATATGAATAAACTGTTATTATGGTATTGTGTTATTTTTAAAAAAATATTCAAAATTTTGTATCTAAATAGGTAAAATTTACAAAAAATACAAAAACATTTTCATCAATAATTTTCAATTTAAAAAAAACAATGTTTTATTATCCGGCGTAGAAGTAGAGTTAATTATCCTACTCTACTTCTATCAAGTTCTATTGATTGAACAGTTAACCTGAACAGTGAAGTGAAATGTGAACACTTAACACTGAAAATAAAATAATATTTCTGGAATGGAACATACATATAGAACATACAGAATACATATACAGCAAATAATAAAAAAAAACAAAAAAAAACAAAAATAATTTTTTTTGAGTGAAGTGAATTACGCACGCAATAATGCCAAAAATAAAAGGTATAAGCAATAAAGTAGTATAATGTATAATATTATACAATACTGATACACATGTATATTATTGTGTATAATTTTAAGTAATAAGAATAACCTTTGAGTGAATTATGTTTGTTTTTGTGTTAAATGCTGTTTGCCTTTTGGTTATTATACCATATTAAGCTATTGATTAAATTTCTATTAGTCCTTATTATTATAAATCAAAAAAATTGTTTGTTTTATTTATATTATTATTATTATTTATTATTTTTCCTTATTATTTGCGAAGAAGACTAACATTAAATTAAAAAGATATAGTTCATGCAATCAATTTTTCCTGCAAAGGTTCAGCATGGTAGACAGGGGTTAAAAAAAAGCACCAAAGCAATTTGTATATATATGCATTTGTATACATATGCAATTTGTATATGTGTTGGAGCGTTCCGTCGAACTTACAAACATCCAGATAAATGCAGAATACTATATATATAATAAGTTTTTGTATTAAATTGAGTTGAATAAAATTTTGATTTTCAATCAACTGAAATTCATTTGTATTTACTTCTAAAACTTCACCTTAAATGCATACGAAGCCAAATATGGCTTTGTATTTTAAATTCTAAACTAAATAACATTTTTTTTTTTGTTTTGTTAAATTCACTTAATTATGGGTAATTAATATCTTTTCAGGTAATTTTGATTTTTTTTTTTCATTGGGATCATAGTTTATGAAGTAGAGGGTTAAGGAGTTCCAAAGGTGAAAGACAGGTTTACATCGACTTAGATGAAATTATGAAATTATATAAAATAAAGAATTAAATAAATATTGTAGTAAATAGATAAATATTTTTTTCACTTTATTGAAACAAAATTTAAATGCAAAACAAACATTTTTCAATTTCACTGTACTCACTCATATACAGTGTTGTTACTAAATTAATATGTTGCACAACAATTTATTCATTTTATGTACCATACAAGTACATGCTTTACAGTTCATTAATTTTTAAATTTTATTTGAATATGAATTCATAGGAGATTGAAGTAGAACTAATTTCAATTTAAGAATTTGATTACATTGAAAATATTTTAAATTTAAAAAAAAAAACAAGGATATTCATTAAATTAACTATAGTTACTTATGAAACAACTGTATGAGGACTAGAATTACTTTAAGGAATATAAATTTTGAAGATCTCACAATGTATATAATGCATATTGATTTATAAAAAATTAATAATTTTATATTAGAATATTTTTTTTAATAATTGATTTGATTCAATCCAACCCTTTGGATATATAAGATGGTAATAAGAGTTTTCTACATTGATTTTGGTGTATATGGGATGATGCTTTAATTGAGATTTGTGAATTTAAATTCATTGTTGTAATATATTATTTATTTATTTCACTAGTTATTCATTAAACATACAAATATAAAACTTTAAATATACATTTCTTTTTTTTTGCTTTTTGCTTTTTTTCTGGCAATGAGCGAAAAACAAAAAAAAACAAAAAATATCAGAAATATATTAGCCAAAATCAATATAAAATAAAATAAAAAAAAATAAAAAATTACAATATATAATTTAAATAATGTAAAAATACGTACTAAGTCTTTGACCTGATTATGATTCAAATCAAAAAGTCAAAATCTAATAAGCTTTAAAAGTTTAAAGCCTAAACAGAATCCAGTAATAGTAGTTGGTAACAAAGGTAAACATTATTAGTAGGTATACAGGGTGGTCCGGTTTAGAGCAAAAAGTTTTTAAGAGGTGATTCCTTGGAGTATTTTAGGAAAAAAATTGTTCTAGAAGAGGGGTCTATCCTTAAATTTACCTGGACTGCAGAGGGTTAAAAAAAATCGGATTAGAAAAATTATGTCTAAAGAATATCAACTACAGCACAAAAGAAATTGAAACTAGAGCAACATCTTCTTGAAACCTTTTTTTTAGAATTAATACACCTAATTAACGGTATCTGTTGAATGAATATCAGACTTACCGTTTTTGAATAATAACTACATAAACTTAAAATTTTGCTTTTAAAAACTGAAAATTTTGTTAAAAACGTTGATTATCTCGAAAAAATTCGACGGTTTTTTTTTTTTTTTTTTATTGTGTTGATGCGCTACATCATCTTCACAACTTTTTCATACACAACTTTTATATCAGACTTACCGTTTTTCATGTAAAATCATATAAAATTTCATTAACCCTAACTAATTTCAGTAATTTTAACTAATTTTGACTAAAAAATAAAATTGTTACAATATTCAACTCTCAGTTATTATTTTTCTTACTAAAACATGGGTTACCCAAATAATAAATATGACTTTAGCTGAAAAACTTCTCTTTTTTAGTTAAAATTCTAAAATTTAGAGGAAATTGCATAGTTTTTTATTTTACTGTTTTTTTTTTTTTTTCTTTATTTCAATCATACTAATTTAATATAAAATTTCATTAACTTAAAACTAAATAGTAAGTTGTAGATTTTAGCCTAGGCTGTCTGATCTTAAAATTTAAAAAAAATTAAAGTGCAAATAAAAGTTAATATACAAAGAAAAGCTATGGAACTGTCAATAATATGAAATAAAATAAATTACATTATAGGAAAACTTAAAAAATAAGATAAACTTCAATGCTTAAATTTATAAAACGAAAAAAAAAAAAAAAAAAAAAAAAAGAAAACAAAAAAGTACTAATTCTATTATAAAAATTATATATAAAGACAAAATAAAACTACTTATGAAATTAACTTTAACCTTTTTACTGCAATTACTACTATCAAACATTTTTAATTTTTTATTATTGTTGTTGTAATAATACAAAATATTCTTATATTCAATTATTTTTGTTTATTTATAATTTATTTTTACTTTTTTCCATTTATTTATTTTTGTTTTTTTATTTTTATTGTCAACTAATATTTAATATAAATTTTTGTATTCCGGTTTTAAATTTGTTTATTAATTTTCCAGTAAAATTCATTGTGCAGTGTTGGTTGGCACAAAGACCTAATATTTTTTTGAACTTTTGTTTGTATTTAAACTGATTTGATCTTTCCGTTGACATGTTATGTAATATTCTGATGTCTATTATTATTTTTAATAGAAGTGAAATTTCCTGGGGATAAGCAGTAAAAATTTTTAAGTTGTGATTAAAATACATTGCTTTAAAAATATATTTTTTAAAATACATTATACATCACTCCAGTTTGTCAAATCCAAATATTTCCTCCTCAGAAATAACTACAATTGAAATACTTTATTTTTATACTCTTATATATCACTAATAACCAATACAAAAAATGGGATTATAAATTATCGTATTAGATATACATATTTATATTATCTTGTTATATTTACATAGCTATATTACTCTAGTAATTTTACAATGAAAATTTTAATTGGAAAATTTCTACAAAACAATTGAACAGATCTCTATATCACTCTATATTTAAATGATATCATTGACATTGTAATATGTACATATTACATAAATAGAATGGAAATTTCAAATAGTGAATTTCTTAACTAAAATTCATTTAACTTCTGAAATTAAATTACAAAATCTTAAAATTTTCTTTTAAATATTATAATTTCAAATTACATAATATGATATTTACATTAATTTATGCTTCAAAGTTTAACTAATTTTTAAAAACAAAAATTAAATAACAATAAAACAGAAAAATATAAGTGAAATACAAATCTGTGAGATTAACAGATTTTAAAGTACAAAATAATTTATTTGAAAATATTGAGCTAAGATTAAAATCTCATGACATATTATGTACGTACGTATGTATTTTATAGAATTAATGCTGTAAGGCAAAATAGTTTAGCATATAATAATATTTGTATATATTTATTGTACTTTCTTCTTTAAAAATTCAATTGGTAAGATTTTGTTATTGTCCTATACGAATTATGTTTTTGACATAAAACAGAATGCTTCAAAATTATTTACCATATTTCTATTAAAAACATTATCAAATTTTGATTTTATAGAACCCCGAGCTGACATCAGTACAATTAAAAGTATTGGTAAAATTACAGAAATGGGAATTACTTAAGTATGTTGCAGGATACAATGTTCGAGATCGAGTTTTTGAATTAAATATGAATATCAATATGAATATAGCATAAATATCAACATCAATATAAATTTTACCGTTATATTCAAATTCAGATAACTATTAATATAAATAATGTATGAAACTGATACTACAAATTAAATTTATTTATTTTTTCTATTTATTTTAATTATTTGTTTTAAATTAACTTTTAATATTATGTTATTTTTAATCTCAATTATTATATAAATTCGACTTGATTTCGACTTAATCAAAATTGAGTTCAATGACAAACTTTTAGATTCTAAATAACTTAAAATTAAATACCAAATTAGAATCACACAAATATTTATAGATTCGAAAATTAACAATCTTATCATAATCTTTTATCAAGAATATAGATCTACAATTCTGAGATAGACGGGGAAGTACAATAGATCTTAAGAGATCGCGCTTACATAGAACTTCCTATTAAAAAAAACAATAATAATATTTCTTTGTATATTCAGGGGCACATGAATAAGACGAAGGCGAGTCTACAAACGTCCAGAGCGGCAAATTGTTGTGACGGCAATATCAATATAATCAATGAAATTAAACAAGGTCTATAACTGTCTTTATATGACTTAAAATTAACATGGATTGAAAAAAAAAACCTTTATTTCATAACTTTTTCAATACTAACTTAGTTAATTTTTCAAAGTTCAGTAAACGTTGTTGAGCTGTGAAATCGCATGAAGTCCTTTTTTTTGTAAAATAAGAATAGTTTAATATTAGCTTAGTTAATTTTCCAAATCTTTGTAAAATATAGTTGTCGAGTTGTGGAAACCCCCGAAGTCCTTTTTTTGGTAAAATAAGAATAGTTTAATATTAGCTTAGATAAATTTCGAAATTTCTCTAAAATATCGTTGTCGAGTTGTGAAAACCCCCAAAGTCCTTTTTTTGGTAAAATAAGAATAGTTTAATATTAGCTTAGATAAATTTCCAAAGTTCTGTAAAATATCGTTGTTGAGCTGTGAAAACCCACGAAGTCCTTTTTTTTTTGTAAAATAAGAATAGTTTAATATTAGCTTAAATAAATTTTCAAATCTCTGTAAAATATCGTTGTAGTTCTGTCAAAACTCACGAAGTCTTTTTTTTGGTAAAATAAGACTAGCTTAATATTAGCTTAGATAAATTTCCAAATCTCTGCAAAATATAGTTGTCGAGTTGTGAAAACCCTCGAAGTCCTTTTTTTTGTAAAATAAGAATAGCTTAATATTAGCTTAGATAAATTTCCAAATTTCTGTAAAATATCGTTGTCGAGTTGTGAAAACCCACGAAGTCCTTTTTTTTTGTAAAATAAGAATAGTTTAATATTAGCTTAAATAAATTTTCAAATCTCTGTAAAATATCGTTGTAGTTCTGTCAAAACTCACGAAGTCTTTTTTTTGGTAAAATAAGACTAGCTTAATATTAGCTTAGATAAATTTCCAAATCTCTGTAAAATTTCGTTGCCGAGTTGTGAAAACCCCCGAAGTCCTTTTTTTGGTAAAATAAGAATAGCTTAATATTAGCTTAGATAAATTTCCAAATATCTGTAAAATATGGTTGTCGAGTTGTGAAAACCCCCGAAGTCCTTTTTTTGGTAAAATAAGAATAGTTTAATATTAGCTTAGGTAAATTTAAAAATCTCTGCAAAATATTGTTGCTGAATTGTGAAAACTTCCGAAGTCCTTTTTTTGGTAAAATAAGAATAGCTTAATATTAACTTAGATAAATTTCCAAATTTCTGTAAAATATCGTTGTCGAGTTGTGAAAACCCACGAAGCCCTTTTTGTGGTAAAATAAGAATAGCTTAATATTAGCTTAGATAAATTTCGAAATCTCTGTAAAATATGGTTGTCGAGTTGTTAAAACCCACGTTGTCCTTTTTTTTGTAAAATAAGAATAGTTTAATATTAGCTTAAATAAATTTTCAAATCTCTGTAAAATATCGTTGTGGAGTTGTGAAAATCCCCGAAATCCTTTTTTTTTGTAAAATAAGAATAGTTTAATATTAGCTTAGGTAAATTTAAAAATCTCTGCAAAATATTGTTGCCGAGTTGTGAAAAACCCCGAAGTCCTTTTTTGGTAAAATAAGAATAGTTTAATATTAGCTTAGATAAATTTCCAAATCTCTGTAAAATATCGTTGTCGAGTTGTGAAAACCCTCGAAGTCCTTTTTTTTTGGTAAAATAAGAATAGTTTAATATTAGCTTAGATAAATTTTCAAATCTCTCTAAAATATCGTTGTCGTTCTGGCTGGCTGGCATTATTGAAACATTATGTACAATCAAATTCAAATTTAATAATTATTTCAAAATAAATTCAAGCTAACTATTGTAAAATTAATGTATGAATACAGACATTGTAAAACTATTACAAAATAAATTAAAATTGCTGGAATATTGTCAATAGAATTCTAGAAGTTCATTAAATACATTTTTTATTATGTTAAATTGAATTGTGTCGATACTACTATGAAGTTATTATTATATTTTTGTAACATACTACAACCTCTATTCAAATTCATTTTAAAAATCTTATGATTCTAAAATAAAATGTTAATATATTAGAAAATAAAATTAATTATAATTAAAAGTTGTATCCTAAGCGTTAACAGAATATATAAATTAATAAAACTTTTAACTTTATTCTTACTACCTTACTCTGTTGCCAATTTTAAATTTTTTATTTTTATAATTTTTCTCAACTCTTTAGCACCAATATAACATTGTGTAAAATTGTTGTTTATAAAAGTTATCTTATTAAAAAAAAATGTAGAACAATCCTATATAGAACGTACAATTATATTAAATTTGAGATTTTTATTTAAGAAAAGAAATTGTTTTGGAGATAGCTTCGTTAACGATTTTATAACGAAATTTATTTTTATAACTTTTAAATTAATTAAAAAATAATTGAAATAATTAAAATCACTTATAAGTGTATTCATTGACATTCAATTTGTAGAAATTTCTACTAAAATTGATGAAACGAATGTCCTTAACAATTTATTTTTATTCTATTAAATTTGTTATTTTGTCTTTTAATTAAATTATACTTATAAAATACAGTTTTCAATGAATTTGAGATCATAACAATAAAAAAAAAACTTAAGAAAAGTTCACTCTCAATATACTACAGAACAAAGAAATGCATCACAATTATTGAAATTTGAAAGAACAACGAATACTGTTTACAAACACAGGTTCTACTTCAAAATACATCAGATTTGTACGTCCAATTTCATTTTCATTTCTGTTCATTCTCATTCTAATAGATATGATTCTTTTTTATATCTATTTTTTATTGCACTTGACAATTTATTTATCAAGCACCAACTAATTGATACAATATTTTTTTTCTGTGTTGATATAAGGGTTGGTCTGCTGGCGTAGTCCTTTTTCTTTTGATATATTTTATTTCTTAGATCATACTCAAATATGTTAATCCTTTTCAGCCTCCTGATTTATAAATATTTTTGCAGTACTTTAAAAGGCTCAACATTATTGCAATGCTAGTTGCACTTGTATTTAATAGTGAATATTTTAATTTTTCATCAATTGGTGCCATCTTTAGGTCTCTCATACATTCACTGTTACTCGCAGCATTTTGCTTTTAAAACTTTGAATTAGGTTTTTTTGTTGTTTCTGTTTGTAAAGCTCTAAAGTGGGATGTCGTAGGTTTTATATATATATTATATAGATGCCATAGGTCTAATATTTGTTATTTGCTTATACTACTATATTTCAAAAAAAATTTATTTTATGTGTCCATTTGATGTCTGGCATAATGATTCCAATTTTTTTTTGTCATTCATGGGCCAAATGTAGTCTCAGTAAATAAAAGATAAAGCCAGAATATTTATACAACATTATTTAAGTTATTCTATTGGTTTAAAAGTAGGATAACTTTTATGCAATACAGCTAGTAAAATATGTGGTACCTTTTATTATTAAAAAAAAAATTATTTGTATAATAAAGAGCCCCACAACAATATTTTATTTTCATTTGATAATTTTGATTTTCATGCAACAATGAACTCAGTTCCGTTTGTAATCGCTTTTCACATCTTTCTTACACTTTAATTTACCATTCAAAGTAATAGTAAAATGTTCAACCGTATTTGTATTTAAAATTAAAATTATTTATATATAAGCCTAGGCTTGAATTGACAATGTCTTTTGTATGCAAAATTAACGTGCGCCGACTTGGTTTAATTTATTTCATTAATGCGGATAAGTATTTTTAATAATAAAAATTTTAGCAGGGGTCTAACACAAATGCTAAATTTTGATATAAAAAGAATATGTTATAAAAAAATGTTATAAAAAGATGATTTGATAATGTCATAAATATGCGCAAATATTTGTAATATCATAAATTAGACTATTTTAGATAGCTTTACTGGATCGCTTACAAGCTACTGAAAAAGTTTGCTAGAAGTTGACGATATGCGTGTATAATAAGCATAATTAGTAAAATTCAAAGGAAAATATTCGAATATTTTCAACAATTATTAATCAAATTTTACTCTAAGACAGAATAAGTTATTTTCGTTTTTAGTTCATACCTCAAAATGTAATTAAGTTGTCAATATAGTCAAATAAATACTAACATAGTAATATTAGCCAAACCGGCACACTTCGGTCTGCCAAAATACTGACTTATTTATTTATTTATTTATTCAATTCAATTCCTAATGTTAGTATACATAAGACGATTAGTCTTTCTAAAAGTATACAAATAAAAATTATTAAAAGAAAATATTAATTTAAATACATACTTAACAACTTACAACTACACCAGCCAAATAATTTACAGATAATAAAGCAATTAATTCAATTAGACTAAATTAAACAAGCTTAAAAAGAACACAAAAAAAAACAAAAAAAAATAAAATAAAATAAAAATATTTAATTCAATTAAAGTAAATTCAATTCAAAGCTATAATATTCTTTCCTCCTTCAACTATAAAAAATAAAATAATATATTGTTTCAAAATTAACTATTATTTAAGGTTTTAGCTTGACAGCTCACTAAACTTGTTAAGAGATAATTCACAGCTAATAGTACTTGGCAGTGCATTCCATAATATTACAACTCTTACAAAGAACGATATATGTCTAAGTCTGCCATTGTGACGCGGAACAATTAAATTCACACCCCTGGGTGATCTTCCAAATATCAACTTATTGTGTAAGTATATAGGTGTGGCTTTAGAAATTATTTTCTTCCTGTAGTATATATATCTGTAATTCAAGAAATTTGCGAATGAGCAGTCAAGTATCAATTTATACATCACTAATTCTATCAAATCTACATACATCACTAATTCTATCAAATCTACGGCGATTGGTAACAAAACGGGTACATGCATTAAAGATAACATTTAATCTAGACAACTCACATACACTCATACCGGCATATACCACATCGCAGTAAGTAAAAAATGGCATAATTAATGACAGGATTAGTTTCTTCTTTGCCCATTCACTCAAATAATATGAAAATTCCCAAATCTTACGAAAGCGTGCGAAAACACACCCAGAGATGTGATTTATGTGATCACTCCACGTAAACGTTTTATTAAATACAACACCCAGATACTTAGCTTTACTTACATATTCAATAACACAATAATTCAATTTAATTTGAGGCAAAAATGTAGTATCAATATTACGGACATAGTTTAAAACTTGAATAACAAATAAATATAATTATTTTTACATATCAAAATATTTATTTTTCTCATCATAATGCCAAATCATTAACAACATTGTTGGTAACACCATCATGTTCATGAATTAAAAGATGTGATGGTTACCCAACTACATATAATTGGCCATCAGAAAAACATAGATTTTCTAGATTCACATTGTTTGTCCTTGCGATTTATTTATTGATGGTTATCGCAAATGCCAAACGTATGGGAACTGAAAAGACCAATCGTTGGGTATCATTGGAATTTTTGGCAATAATACACCTTGGAATTTTGCGTTCAATACTCTAGCTTCAACGAGATTTCCTATAATTTTTTTAAATAACTAATCTCGTTCCATTGCAAAGTCTTGGTGCATTTAAATTCCGAAGCAAAAAAGTTGGTAAACCAATTTGCAGCTGTAAATTATGTGGTAGAAATCATGGTAAATCGAGTGAATTCAAGAATTCTTCTATCACTATGTAAATTCATTTAAACGAAGTTAATTAAGGCAGGCCAAGCTGTATTTTTTTTATTTTATAATTGATTTCATTAACATTAGCATTTTTTGTTGTCCAAAATCGCTCTTTCGCTGCTCCATGGATGGTTACGATAATTGGCGCTTATATTGTGAAATACGCTTCCTAACAATGTACTTGTCCATCAACAATATTGCAGAAATTTGTTCGCAATTTTATCAATTGTGTATTTCCTTGGAAACAAATTTTTCTATTCCCAATATCCAGCAACGTTTTTGATAATACTTTACTTCAGTAGATGATGTAATCACGCAAATTTGAATTAAATTGCAATTTATGCACAAAAATTGAAACGATAAAGAAGACAGGGGAAAAAAATTCAAACTATTTATTCTAACTAATATAATAATTCTATTCAAATAAAATTTCAACTTCTACTTCAGTTCAGGATTTACCCAATAAAATAAAAAAAAAACAAAAAAAAATTAAACTTTCTAAACAACTTAAATTAAAATTTTACTATAGAATTTCAAGTAATCCGTTTTGTTTCTGCTACATAATATTATATTTAATTATATAAAACAGAGGTATTTCCTAGAAAACTGTAAGCAACAACAAATTATAGTATATATGTAAAATGACATAATATCCTTTTAAAAATTAAACTTTAAAAACTATAGAATACAAAAATATTGCGTGTGCATAATTTCAACATACCTACTACCTTAATTCATATTTTTTACGACTAAAACTTTTAATAAATTAATTAAAACTAAACGAATAAAAGCAAAAAAAAAAAAAAATTATTATAAAATTTTTATCAGGTACACTTGAGATATACATATATGTATGACTGTCACTCTATTTTGTTTAATTATTCTAAACTTTGTAGACATAATTAACATACATAATTAAATAGTAAAAAATATTAATTTCTAAAATGAAATTATTGCACAATACTAACGGTGCTCTCATTGGCATTAGAATTTTAAAAAGGTAAAATATTATTGGGCTACACAATACTATAGTTATAATAGTAAGCAATGTAATGTTAACTGCAGTATCCTAGTAAAATATTTAAATATGATAGAAATTGAAAATTTCATGCGTTATTCTTAACTTTCAATAGATAAGAAATAGATTCTAAAGAACGAATAGGTAACGATATGCCGACAAAAATGAGCGGGTTAATTACAATTCCATCACATAAGAGTCCTGCTAATTAGAATCTCCTCCCCAAGCGACAAAATGTTACTATATTGACGCAATTTGGTAACGTTTTGGTAACTTCTATACCTTTTCGGTGACTATTACTTACGAACGGTTAAGAAATAGATTAGAAACACTTGAATGGTTACATTATTGTTACATTTAATTCTATTGTTTCTAAAATGCTACTCTTTTTTTGCCTTTAAAGTTACTTTCTTGTTTTGTAACTAAACCGATTATTTGCCGTGTCTCTTTAATGTGTTTAAATGGATTCCACACATTTTAGACTTTTTTACCAAAATATAACCGAAATGTGTAAGAAATGTGTGATGTTAAAATCATTTTTTTTTTTTGTTTCTAATTGGTTTAGTAACCGTGTAGTAGCACACATACTAAACTGTTACTATTTTGGTTATTTGATTTATGGTTATCTGAACCCAAAATGTGTGTTATATGTATCGATAGGTGTTTATTTTTTGTTGTCTTTCATTTGTTTACAAATTTTAGTAGAATAGAGTCTAATATAGTAAATGTTGCTAATTTAATTATCAAATAATTGTTTGATCCACAATAAAAACAGAAAAAAATTAAAATGATCAATTTATTAATCAAATTTAATTTAATGATTAAAATTATAAAGAGATCAAAAAAATATAATCACTGTAGTAACTACTACATTGGAAGGTGAAAAAACAAATACAATTAATATCTGAGAAGAAAAGCAAAGAAGGTGATATTTCGTTCGATTGGACTAAATGGTCCAAGTTATCAGATATTGCTGGTAATATAAACAGTGTAGGTTTAGAATAATTATAAATAAATTAATATTAGATAATAATTGTATAATTTATTTAATTCAGGATCATCAAGACAAATTTTGGAAATATATGGGATTTTAAATATTTCAAGAAATCGAGGAACGGAATACTTGCCTAAACATGCAATAAGTATGAGTAATGGGAAATTTTAGTACCGTGGCTTAGAAAATAATTTGTAATATTTGTAATAAGTTGGAAAATCATTAATATACCCAAGTAACCAGATTTAGAATTTGTGTACATAATGTGTGCACGCATTATAATTTTAAGCACACAATAATAGGTTACCTCTTGGTATTATATGTGTATAATGTGTACACTTTTGGGGAATAATTGTATGCAAAATGGCATGCACACAGTGTACATGCTATGCAACTGAAATGTGACGGTTCTCAATGATAATTATTAAGGTCACAAAAAGGTTTAATTTTATGAAAATGTATGCGCACAATTTACCGCCCCAATCACAACCAAATTGTACGTTAAAGAATACTTCGTAACTATTTTTTTAATCAAAAATTGTGCAAATAGTAAAATTAAAGTTGAATTAGAACAAAATATGAAGTGATATAATAATGATAAATAATAATTCATTATTTTCATAATTCGCGACATTATATTCATTTTTGATATTTATTATAAATTTTCTTGCGGAAAAAGTTCATGCAATTTCAAATTTATCATAAATATAAAGCTTTTACTTCGAAAAAATTAATGGGCTTTTCCAAATATTGTATATTATATTATAAAAATTAATTAAAAATTAAAAGAGCTAGTACAATGTTAATTTTTTTTAGCATTTCAAATTTTAAATATTTAATTTTAACATAAAAAAGATTACAAAACAATGAAATTTTGTGATTTAATTGAATTTAAGCTTTGAAATTTAAAAATATTTCGATTTATAAATTGAAAAATATTGACATTAGAGATGAATCGCCATTTTTTTAATGATGAAAATGGCGAAATAGGGTAAATATACCTTTGTATGGTAAATTTAATATTACTCTCATCCGTGCCCTGATTAATTTGATAGCTGGCATTTTAATTTAATAGATATAATAGAAATAATAATTAGAAACAAAAATGTTTGAAAATTTTATTTTTTATTTTTAATTTAAAAGCAAATATATTTTAAATATTAAGATTTAGTTGAGAAAGAAGGTACATAAAATATTTTATTGTTAACGAAGTTAACATGAGTAATAAAAAACAAATATGCTGAAGATTCTACTGCATTCTTCTCTTTTGGTTATGGGGTCATAGAAGTTTGTCTAGACTCTAAAGATGTTCAAAAATCACAAATTTTGTATTTTTCGGACTAATTCTTATATTAGTCTTTATTAACTTACCTAGTTTATATTTGTCATATAAAATAATATATTTTGAATAATGCCTCGAGTTAAGGTCGCCAGAAAGCAACTTAAAAAATGGAACATTATTATATTTGGATTTATGAACTTTACCTCGATGTTCATTTATTTTATTCAACGAGTTAAGATAATATTTTACTCAATAAAGTAATATATTTTATGTTTGATACTCATTTCTTGTAATAATAAATTATAATTTAAAGTAAAAGGTGGAATGATATGTATATGTATATGAATATGGATTTGAGTAAAGTTTAAATTTTATTTAGAGTATAAGCTATTATTAGCTAGACCAGAATGAGCGCAGCCACCACGCAAGCTTCACGCAGAAATACTACTTTCAAAGTTAAAACATATGAAAACAAATACAAATGCCCAGAATGAAAGTAGTCAACGCAGCCATCACGCAGAAGATAAAAAAGTTTTAATTTTAACGCAGGAATTCTACTTTATACAATTGTTTGCATGCATTTTCTCTCAATTTTTACAAGCTCATGCTTGCATAAGATATGTATGTGTGATGACCAAAAATAATCAAATTTGCCAATTTTCATTTAAAGTGTATCCCTATTGTGTTCTTTTGTGTATTTTAATACATGGGAGCAATTGTTTTTTTGTAGATATCCAATTTTGTATCAGTATTTTGTGGCGTTGTTGTATGCGCTATTTAATGCTTATCTCTGACATCGTTTTGCATTCTGTACTTTAAATTTGATGGTTACGTTTTTGATATTTAGCAACTTTGTTGGTTGCGCGATGGCTGTGATCATTCTGTTTAGAAGTAAAAAAAAATCTCATATAATATAATGTAAATAATTGGTTTTTTTTTGCGTACAATAAATTTTTATAATATTTATAAAATTTTTGTTGTTGTTTTAAGACCCCAAAAGTTTGTTGTTATAGTGTTTTTTGATGTAAATTTTTAAAGATTTGAAATTTTTGTGTGAAAACTATTCGCGTACTTTTTATTTCAAGATGATTATTTTTGATACCTCAAATTATCTTTGACTATAATTTTACAGTTTCTTTCACAATTTAAATATCATCCTCTCAATTTAAAATTTTACAAATTTTTTGTTATGCAAAGGAACTATTTTATTGTGGTAGCACCTGAACCTCATACCCTATTTAAAGTGACAAAATTTATCATTTTTTACATTCTAATTATGCACACATTAAACATATTTTAAACTTCAAATGTAAGCGCAAAATATTGATGATTTGCGTCGTTATGGCTAATTTTATACATAATGGAACTTTATGGTTATATTTTATTTATCAATTTAACCGAAATGTGTGCATAAAGTAATTATTTTTCTCACATTTACTCTTAATTGTGACTGAACTGAATTTTTATTGTTCATGTATCAATTTTGTTTTTGTTTTTTTTTTTTTGTTTATGTATCCATTTGAGTTACATTTATGTTTGTATAATGCAAAATGTGTGCAAGTTATATACATGTATGCAAGTTAGAACGAAAATAGTTTTAAGAAAAAAATAAAATAATTAAAATTAAACTGTCATTCTTTAAACAATCCACTTTTCTTATTTAATTTTAATTAAAAATTAAGTCGTAATTATAAAGTACACTAATTTTTTCCGGTATAAATTCCATACCGGTAAAAAAAAACATATTGAAAATCATGATGAAATTATTATGAATATAAATGAAATTTCAAAGGATACAGTTGTCCCACATACACCGAACCAAGTCAACCCTTAAATATCAGTATACGATTATTTATCAAAAACGATTAAATATCAAATACGTATTCGTAAAATAAAAAGGTTTTGATGACATTATTTTCTTTTGTTTTATTTTAACTTTAATGTTTTTTACCTTTGATTTGTCAAAAATGACAGCTGCCGTATATATGCATTCACATCCACCTTGCAGTCGTAATAGTATTAAAATGTGGACACGAGTATTCTTTTTCCTGACATTAGATTTTATTTTTTACTTTATATCTAAATTTATTTAAACTAAAACCAAATGCATTCAAGTTGTACAAAATGTGTTTAAATTTGTACAAAGGCATACTTTTGAGTGACACTGTAACAGTACATTTTGGTAAAAATTGTAACCTTAAAGTTTGAATTTAAAAGAATAAGAAAAAACAAAATAATCCCTTACTGTGACCATAAATATTTTCAGAATAACAAAAGCAACAATTTGCATTCAATGTGTCTGAAATGTATGCAAAATGTGTATGTAAACTTCGATTTCAGTGTGCTTAAATACGGTTTTGGTTCCTTGGGTATATAATATTAACTATACAGAAATGCATTTTGTAGTTTTCTTTTTTTTTTAAATCAAATTATTAAGGTTAAAATTGTTTACGTATTTTCATTTTATGTAAATGGCTTATAAAATAAATTTTGAAAAAAATTTTTTTTTTTTTAAAACCCTACTAAAGTTTGTGTTTGAAATGTGCATTTGCCTATATAACTGCATAAGTGAAGTTAAATGCTTATATTAGAAAATGAAGATATTTATGATAAAGTGGTAAATTAGTAAAAATTCATTACTATAAAATTATTTCAATAACATTGATAATTAAATTTTCAAAGACGATCTTTTATTTTTACGAACTAAAAATGAATTTCAGTCGGTAAAGTGTAATTCGTTTATGATTTCAGAGTTAGAAATCCAATTAAATCCAAACTTAAATGTTTGTATTAAAAATATTTAGAATATTTTATTTCCATCATCATATATTTTACTTTTTTAACCCATTAAAGGCCACACGAGTTCTGTTGTTAGAAAAGTAGTAATTTTATAAAAATAAAACAAATTTGATGCCACCAAATCAAAAAAAAAAATTAAAATAAAAAAAAATTCATTTATTTGTCTTTTAGAGAGGTGTGCCAAATTTGGTACACTGGCCAGTTACATATGAAAATTTGTAAAACAAGTTTTTTCAATGCATAATGTTTTTGTACATTTTTCACATTGCCAAAATCCGCGTTTGTGACAAATAACACATCGAAGCCTTTTTTCTAATTTTTTTGGAAAATGATTCAACCCATCCTTTGCTAAACCTATAGGACCAGGCGCTGACTTTGGCACTTGATAAACATTTTTCTTAAATTTTAGCAAATAATACCTAGTTATGTTTCTTTTAAAATTCAGCAGATCCAACTTTTCACCCTCGGAAAATAATATATGAATCTTCCAGGCATTTACAACAGCTGTATCCAACATGGTTGTGAATAGTACCCACCACCACTTTTTGCCCCGAATTGATATTCGATAATTTGACAGAGCCTGATCATGGGCGTCTACACCACCCATCCCACTATTGTAATTTTTATATACAGCTGGTTGATCAACATCAACTTTGGCTTTAACTGAAGAAGACCATCTTTTAACTTTTGCTACTGGTTCAATATAGCCGCAATTGGTAATAATCGTACATGGTTTATTATCATTCCATCTTACCACAAAAATTTCATCGTTTTTTGAAAACATATATTCAAAATAGCCTCGGTTTTTCTTTTGAAATTCTTTAATTGAAGTAATTGGACATTTTTTTGTGCGATTATCCCTTAAAGATCCTGTAGCTCTGAAACCTTTTTCTTTTAAAGTTTGCATCAAACTGTAGCCCGAAAAAAAATTATCAAAGTACAAAATGTGGCATGATGGATTTTCTATTTCAGAGATCAATTCTAAAACAACTTTCGCTCCTAAGGGTACTTTATCTTTTCCAATATTTACTTTATTCTTACCACAATAAGTATCGAACTTGTAACAATAACCAGTGCTACTTGCTAACATCCAGTTTTTAAACCCAAAGCGGATAGGTTTTCCCCTCATAAATTGTTTTCCACTATGGTGTCCAAAATATTTTACCATTGACTCGTCTATTGACAAATCTCGATGAAAATATCCCCACTGGCAAAATTTTTTACAAAGCATGTTCATTAGCGGCCTCATTTTATACATTCGATCATTTGATTCCTCGATTTTAGAATTGTCTGCTAGATGTAAGAAATGTTTTATTTCCTTAAACCGATTTCTAGACATACAACCAGCTACCAACTCTGAACGAAAGTCTTCATCAAGTGACCAATAATTTTCTTGGCGTGGAAGTTGGTGGTAACCTGTAAACAATAATATTGCTAGAAAAGTTTTTAATTCGTCACTTGTGATTTTGAAATTATGGTTATTATTTTGCGAAGCATATATAATGGTTTGTTTCACAATTGATTCTATAACTTCTTTATCAAAAAATTTTTCAAAAATTTTTTGTGGAGCTAACTTTTTTATTTCTGATTGAATTTTTTCCAATTTTTCTGTGAGATCTCCAATATCGTCAGTAAAATTTGAATACTCTGGAAATGTTTTTACCTATTGGAAAGGTGCTGATTTGTCTAATTTCTTCTTCCGCAGTTTTTGTCTTTTTGAAGCTAAATCTTCATTATCACTGTTGTCACTGTCACTATCATTTATATCGTTTGTAACAAATATTTCTATTGTGCCTGGAATATCATTTGGAAGCTCTCTTGTAAACAAATTATTTTCCTCAATATCTTCTTCATCCGTTACAACATCAACAGGTGGAGGAACAATGACACAATCTACTTCAGTCAGTTCGTTTCCTATTAAATTATCCACTAACTCCTCCAGTCCTTGAAAATCATTTTTTCCGTAAAACAACTTCTTCGCCATTGCTATAAATTGCCTACACACAAACAATAATTTTTAATTTTTTTTTTTCATATGTGGCCAGTGTACCAAAATTGGCACATTAAACTTTATCGCTTTCTAAAACTTACCAATTCCAAAAAAAATTTCAAAATGTTTATTGTTGTTTTTAAAGATTTATTTTCAAATTTATTTTTGACACTTACACTACAATACCTTAATTTTAATTTGGTTTTGTACTTCTCACTCTTACTATAAGTCGATCACTAAAAAAAAATTAAAAAACTATGAAACAAGAAACCTTCTAATTATATAAGTAAAACTCTAAATTTGGTTCTTCCCCAAATTTTTTTTGTTAAATAGGTAGCAAAAAACAAATTATTATTAAAGCATTGCCAGGGATAAGTATAACCAGAGAAATAAGGCTAAATTTGACTGTGCCAAATTTGGTACAGTGGCCTAAAATGAGTTAATAAAACATAATAAAAAATTAATCATATTTTCCTTCTCACACACATAAAAATGAAATAAAAATACTTATTTTTAAAAGTGAAAAAGAGAAAAAATGATTCTTGAAATTTAATTTGAAATGAACACACCGACACTAAACGGTTTCCAAACTGTTATACTGCATAAAAAGTATTTTAAAAACACATTTTAGTAACAATTGTTACTTTGTAGTTACATTTTAGAAGCATTTGTAAGACACCGTTTCTAATCTGTAACGTACACAACCCCGTATCACCAGTTTCTAAACACTTTAGTATTGGTTAAGAAACGGATAAGAAACTCTGTTACTAAAAAGTCACAGGGTCACTAAACAGTTTAGAATTGGTGTTTAACCTCTGCCGCTTGGGTTTTGTTCTTTTGTTTTTGCTATTTTGACAAAACAGCATAAACCTATGGTAAAAAACTGGGATTTTCGGAATTCTAGCAAAGCCGGGATCTTAAATTACTTGATTTTAACATGGAAGAATTTTAATTAGTACTGATATTTCTTTATCGAAATATCACAAGTCACCTATAAAGAACAAAAAACGTAGGATGTATACCAGAATGTAGATAGTTTAAATTTATTATTAAACTTCTCGAAACAGATGGAGAGTCATACCACAGGAATTATCTACCACGTAGGAGTGTTCAAATGATAGTAGACCAATATGCAAATTATTTTTCGTTAATTTAGCATATGGGAGTTAAAGCTTAAATACGGTTGTATCCCAGCTAACCAAACTTGGATTTTCTGTACCAGTACCAAATGTTTCACGTTAATTTCTTAACTAAAATTAAGGATTTTCAGATGGAATTTTTCCGTACTTGTTCCAGTACCGAATGTAGCACATAAATATCCAAATTTAAAATTAGGAATTTTACATGGATTTTTTCAGAATTATTAACACAAGGAATTTTTCTCGCATATAGTACAAATAATTTTACTTTAATGTATACAGAAAAGTAGTGGTACGTGTACCCTTTAAAATTGTGTATGATGTTATACAAATTTTTGATGAATAACTTCACTGAGTAGGTATTACCAAATGATATTTCCAACAAATATTCTAATCAATAAGCAAATACTTGTTACCAACGGGAAAATACAATGGAAATAAAAATATTGTATGCGGTATAATATGTATATAAGTATAGATATTAGTCTTGACACTATACTGCTATGTACATTTGTTTTTAAATTACAAATATGAAATTAAACATTAAACAATAATTGTTTATCAGCTACAAAATTATGTAAAATGAATTTTCAAAATCTCTAATAACATTAACATTTTAGTTGGTGTTGAAATATGAACTAACTTTTACTACATAATACTACTACATGTCTTAACACTGGTTATAAATGTCAAATTATTGTAATGTTAATAAATTTCTTCCCTTTTCTGTTTTGTACTTCAAAGACATAACACACATTTTATTTAGCTCCGTTAACAGTCGGACTTGATATGAGACCAGCTTGGCTGTTGGAAATATTCATATTATTTAGTATTATTCAGTAGATGCTTATTTCAGAATTAAAGCTAAATGTGACAAGTCGTACTTCAGAAGTTGTTAATTAAAACTGCTTTAAGAAAATGGAAGGATTCAGGACAGGGAGAAAGGAAACAGGTAGCAATAGCATTGGAAAAACTATAGGAAAATTTATGGGAATAGGAGTATGCAAAGTAGTAGGAAAAATATCGTCCTTGCAATGACAAACTATCGAATCTGCAAAATCAGCGAATTTGAGATGACATCGTAGTTTTACATGTTTTTTTAAGTTCTTTACTGTGACAAAGTCCCGAATCTCTATCTTGTCTCTAAATCGATGTAATTGAATGTTGTAATTTGGTGAAAGTACATATCTAACATTTATCACTACAATAAACTGTCGAATGTGCTTTTGGGTTAATTTACTTTTGTCATTATTTTTTAAAATGCTAATTTTCACTTTGCAAAAGTAGCGAAAGTGTCAGATTAGTTTCTTTGTCGTTGTGAATTTTTAATTTAAACTTAAAATTTACTTAATCTACACTCAGTAAAGTGACGAATCTTTTAATTATTATAATATTACTACAATAATCCCTATTTATGCATAATAAATAGCTATTATTATTTCTTTGACCTTATTTAAAAATTGTTTTCAAATGTTTAGTTGATTTTAAATAGAGAACCAGAATAAAAAGATTTTGTTACAGCATGAAAAATGTCACGTTAAAAATTGTGATTTGCAAAGAATAATGAACATTATAAATAGATGTTGTGGGTGTTCTTTCGGTATTCAGTTTATAAAATTGAATTGTGATCGATTGTGATCGAGTTATAATTAAATGTCAAATGAAAATTTATAAATTTTAAACGTTTGAGTGAAATTTATTCCGATTAAAAATTTTAGAAATTTGTATTCATTAAGCTTACGAAAAGATAATACACTTTTGGCGTTTGAATTTGATTTACAAGCCGTTTTGATTACCCCTAAGGGAGCTACTAATCCATTTTTCTACGTAAAGCTAGCAGTATATGTTTTTAATAGTATATAATTTGGGGGATGCTTCAGTAGAATGCTTTTTCTGGGATGAGACCGAAGGAAAAAGTGGAAGCATTGAAGTTTCTACCAGCATATATAAATATATTATGCAGTATCCTGAAGTAGAAACTGTATTTATGATGTTAGATAATTGTGGAATATACAACAGAAAAATACTAAATTTGTGTGTATGTGTTTAGAGTTAGTTAAGAGACACACACGTTACGTTAAAATAATAAATCAGATATATTTTGTATTTAATACATCAAAAAAAAAATTTATGACGGCAAAATGACTTCCGGTGTGTACCTACTCCAGAAGAATGGGTTCAGCAAATAAGAAATTCACGGAAAAATCCATCTCCGTATAGCGTTTCTTCGCTACCACACACAGATTTTATAGACTATGTATAATTCAGAGAAAGTTTTTTTATAGGAGACGAAAACAACAATATTCCCTTTCAAAATTTTTGTTTGGTTTCAGTATTCGAAGGTCACCCCCGGATAAATTGCATATAAAAACTGATTATGAGCAAGATTTTATACAATACAGTTTAAAGCAAAGTAGAGGTTACCCTTCGAACTTACAACAAATACGAGCCTATTCGATAAGATTTTCAATATCAATGGGATTTAGAAGAACTGTGCGTTGAATTGCAAATTCCAGTCTATCACGTATTTTATGAGAATTTGACGCCCTCTGGTTCAGTAAGAGATGCTTTTGCAATACCAGATATTTCTGAAGAATCTGATTATGAACAGCTTTAAGATTGAAGCACTTTCATAAATAAACTTATTTAACTTTTATACTTAATAAAATGAATTGTTATGTTTTGTTTATTATTCATTATTATAGATAGAAATTTTAATTGTTGTTTTCATTTATTTTTATATAAAATGTTTTGGAATAAAATTTATTTTGTATTTTCTATTCCAATACAAAATAAATTCTATTACATTCTATTACTTATATACTTTTTGCTAATTTTTTAAATATTAATTTCAAGTTTTTCAAAAATTATATGCAGATGAAATAGCGATCATGCAAAAAATTTAACTCGAAATTTTGAGGAACTTTGAAAAACTAACAACAGCAAACTAACGAAACTGCAATTGCTTTTCGTCTTTTTCGTAAATCTTTGCTTTACCCAAATATTTTTCACACTTCAAAAATAAATTAATAAACAACTATTAATAATGAAGCCTATGCCGAAAAAATCAAAGCGAAAAGTATAAAACCTGATTTTACACGAAAGGTTAAAGTTTGTTTTTGTCCTCCTGAAAATTGTGAAATTTACACATTCGCGAGTTTGCTCGTATGCAAAATAGTAGGTATAATATAAGGTACGACAGAGGGGTAATAGTATTGGAAAAACTGTAGGAAAATTTATGGGAATAATTATAGGGAAAAATAGTAGGAATAATATGAATTACAACAGAGGAGAATAGTATTGGAAAAATTGTAGGAAAAATTATGGGAATAATTATATGAAAAAAAGTAGGAATAATACAAGATACAACGAGGGGAAAAATTATTCGAAAAAACGTGTGGAAATATTGTTAGAAAAAAGGTTAGAAGTGCTTTAAGAATAATGATAGGAATTGATTACGGAAAAATAGTAAGAAAACTGTGGCGTTATTAATTTTTATTAGGTACATTTAAGGTACATGTTCAGAGTAAAATTCCAACATTGATACATTTTAAAAAAACTACTAATTTTGTAGGAAAGAACATTGGAATTCCAATTAATTTTCGTTCAGCTTTTCCAACTTCCAACTTTCTTCCAACCAATTTGGTCGATTGTGCTTATGAGCTAATGAATAAATTTTTGTTAATATTTACGAAGTTGAAATTTATTTTATTTTCAAATCTTATTTCTCAATTTTTAAGTCAAAATTATCGTATCAACTCTTTTTATCATTTTCCAAATATTCTGAAAAAATTTTGTATAGTTTTTGTAATAGGTTTTTTCTAGTTTTTTTCTTTTACATCATCATGGAAAAAACTTTTAAACTATAGGTGTAAAACACCTAACCAATTCACGAACATGATATCATATTCTACCATTTACAATGCTCTGAATTTCATGTTGACTGATATTTATTTCCGTATATTTCATTTATATTGTTTGTCTCATTACAGAGCTTGTGCAGAGTGACTTATGTTGCTTCTAGTTCTCCGATTATGCTCAGGTTCACTTCTACTTACACCTCTTTACTTGAACTGCTATTGATTTCAACTTCGTGTAATTTTGCGTTTATGATTGTTGTGGGACCAAATTTATATCGCATATTATGAAATTTTGTTAATTTTTTACTGGTTCAGGAATAAAAATGCAAATAAAACTTACTAACACTGTTATAGCTACTTTTAAATAACAGTCAAATTTTTAGAAATCAAACTCATTAAATTTAGAAAATGTGAAGTATGAATTTTCATTTCATTCAATCTTCAAAGTGAACTTTCTGGTAATTGAAAAAATAATCAAAAAGAGCAGTAACTATTATTTTTTTAATATTACCAAAAAAAACAATAGCTGTTAGAAATGCTGTAAGAATAGTGATAGGAATTGATTATGGAAAAATAGTATGAAAACTATGACGTCCTTAATTTTTATTAGGTACATTTAAGGTACATGTTCAGACTAAAATAGCAACATTGATACATTTTAAAAAAGTGGCCACTTTTGTAGGAAAAGTTTGGACATTGAATTCGAATGAATTTTCGTTAAGCTTTTCCGAAAATATGTAACATTCTGTACAATTGATATGTGGTACAATTTCGGAAAAAATATTCGAAAATCCGATTGGACTTTCAACTAATTTAATAGTCGTATGAAAAATAGTAGGTATAATATAAGGTACAGTAGGACAAAATAGTATTGGAAAAATTGTAGGAAAAATTATGGGAATAGTCGTATGAAAAAAAGTAGGAATAATATAAAGTAGAGCAAGGAAAAATCGTATTGGCAAAAAATGTAGGGAAATTATAGGGAAAAATCAATTGAAAAATTATAGGAATAATACTTGGTGCAAAGTGTGGAAACATTGTTGAAAAAAAGGTTAGAATTGCTGTAGGAATAATGATAGAAATTGATTACGGAAAAATAGTAAGAAAACTATGATGTCATTAATATTTATTAGCTACATTTAATTGATACCAACATTGATACATTTTAAAAAAGTTACCACTTTTGTAGGAAAAAATATTGGAATTCCAATTAATTTTCGTTAAACTTTTCCGAAAATATGTACCATTTTGTGCAAATGATACACGGTACAATTTCGGAAAAAATATTTGGATATCCAATTATTGTACTTTCTTCCAACCAATTTGGTCAATTGGGGGAGCTTGTGACAATGAGCTAATGAATAAATTTTTGTTATTGGATTTTTGAATATTTACCAAGTTGAAATTTACCTAATTTTCAAATATTATTTTATTTTAGTATACTTTTCTCAATTTTTAAACCAAATTTATCGTATCAACTATTTTTATCATATATCATTTTCCAAATATTCCGAAAAAATTTTGTATAGTTTTTGTAATAGCTTTTTGGTTTTTTCTAGTTTTTTTTTTTTACATCATCATGGAAAAAACTTTTAAACTATAGGTGTAAAACACTTAACCAATTCACGAACATGATATCATATTCTACCATTTACAATGTTCTGAATTTCATGTTGGCTGATATACATTTTCCTACATTTCATTTATATTGTTTGTCTCATTACAGAGCTTGTGCAGAGTGACTTATGTTGCTTCTAGTTCTCCAATTATGCTCAAGTTCATTTCTACTTCCACCTCTTGACTTGAACTGCTATTGATTTCAGCTTCATATAATTCTGCGTTTATTATTGTTGTGGGACCAAATTTATATTGCATATGAATTTTCGTTAATTTTTTACTGCTTCAGGAATAAAGATGCAAAAAAGACTTACTAGCACTGTTATAGCTACTTTTAAATAACAGTCAAATTTTTAAAAATCAAACTCATTAAATTTGGAAAATGTGAAGTGTGAATTTTAATTTCACTCAATCTTCAAAGTGAACTTTCTGGTAATTGAAAAAATAATCAAAAAGAGCAGTAACTATTATTTTTTCAATATTACCAAAAATAACAATAGCTGTTTTTTTTCATTGTTACCAAGAAGAACAGTGGCTGTTATTTATGCTATATATATATATATATATATATATATATATATATATATTATATATATACCAAAAAGATCGGTTTAGTTGTTATTTTTTCATTATTGTTCCCAAGTGTTCATTTTTAATTTAATTGTATGTAGCTAAGTATTAAAAATAATAAATTATAAAAATCCCTTCATCCTTTGAAAAATAAAAATAAAATAAATATAATTGAGAAATATAATGCAGTTTTTGTTCTTTTTGTTTTTTATTTTTATAACAAATTACTCCTGCTTTTTAGAAATAATCGTGACAAAATCACTGTTCTTTATATATTGTACCATCAAATTGCTATCGTACAGTTCACAAACCATAATTAATAATTCGACATGTAGACAAGACTCGAAATTATTATTGTTTAAACTCTAAACTCTTAAAAATTTTCTTTAACCTCTTATAACAACTTTAATTTTTCTCTATACATTTTTATCAATTTACTTTTGCATCACCCTATTTTAAAAATAAATATTAATCAAAATAGAAATAAAATAAAAAAAAAAAAAAAAAAAAAAATTAAAAATGAAAATCTTAAATGAAAATTCACACTTCACATTTTCTAAATTTAATGAATTTGATTTCTAAAAATTTGACTTTTACATTCAAATTCTGTTCCATGAGAGATAATAAATCCTTAAAAATTAAATATTTAAAAAGGATTTCAATATTATATATGGAAAAAAAATTCTAACACATCCTTAAACAACACATTACATAACTATATATAATATATATAAATATATATATATATATATATATATATATATATATAACATATAAATATTGACCAACAATCGAACACATTGTATTTACTAGGCTATATCTATGAATGAAATATTCAATTCTATATTTATAATGTTATGTCCTGTATTTCTATGCACGTATTTTTATATGATTTGTATCTTCTATTTATTTGACAATCTACTTAGAAAAAAAAAACAAAAAAAAAAAAAACAATCATGTAATAAGAAGGAAACTAAACAAACAAAAATTTATTTTATTTTAAATAAAGGAAATGAGAATTCATCAATTTTCTTCCTTTTTTTTTCTTCCAATTTCATTTTTATTATTATCCTTTAACTACAATGTATAGAATAAATTTTAATAAAAGGATTCTTTTATTCAAGTCATATATTTAAGGATTTCAATTCTATTTTGATGGTGCTTCGAAAATAGAAAAAAAAATTTAATTTACATACAATACAATGTACATTGTATATAGATAAGAATATATTATAATATATGGTGTTTTATATATGTGTTGGTACTAATAAGAAATTACGATGTGCATTTATATTTCTTAAATTCTAATTTTATTATTAAAAAGAAAAATCAATGTTCGCAACGCTAGAATATGTAAAATGAATAAAATAAAATAATATTATAATATATATATATTATATGTATATATAAATATATATATATAAATATATATATATAATATATCTATGTATATATTGTATAAAACAAATCGATCGCCATTTTGCATAATATGTAATAATAATTCTGAAGGCAGAAGTGGAAAAATATTTTTTGAACGTGAACGTTTAGATTTGTAAGATTTGATGTTTAATTTGAATTTTCCACTTTAATCAATTTATATAAGTTAAAGGGCTATAATAGAAAAGAGTAGGATATATAATTGAAATCAAATTGATATTGCAGTTATTAAATTATGTGCCGATTGTTTGGATTATAATGAGAGAATGAAACGTTACAAATACAAATACTGTTTTAGTTTTGTTATTTCGTAAAACAAGATTACATTTTTTAAGTCTAATTGGTTAGTGTACATAAATTAGTAAATATATAAATTTTTTTACCTCCAGATATTGGTGTGTTTGTGTTCATAAATGCTCCAGATATGGGTGTATTCATATGGATGTATTCATAAATGTTGCAAACTGACAACAAGTTTGCCACCAGTTGGCGTATTTTGCAATAATGAATACAAATTCTAACTATATTCTACATTTACTTGACAATTTTGCAAAGTTTCTGTTCATTAATACTGACATTTTGAAAATAACATTTTTTTTTTAAAATAACAAAACAAAAACTAAAATACTCAAAACAACAAAGAAAACTACTTCAAAAAATTTTATGCATACTAAAAATTTATTTTGCCAAATTGACGCCCAGTAGACTTTGAGTCTGCATTTATGAACAGCATTCAGAAAATCTGACAAGTGTGTTCATAAATTCAGAATATGCAGATTGACTGCAGGTTTGCATTTATGAAAACAAGGCTTATTATTACTCCTATTTGTATGCCTGAGTATCGTAATCAACAGTTATATTTTTAATATTAGAATTTGTACCTGGAAGAAGGAAAATTTCATAGAAACAAAAATGGGGTTTTTAGCGCTCCAAATATTCACTAGCGATAAATTGGTTCTCTAACGGATTAAAATATTAATTCAAAGGAAAACTTACCAAAAAAACATTATGATAATATTCTGTACAGTATAGAAGAAAATCGTGTGAATAGCAATAGTAATCACATCCAATTTTGTATGGTTTGAACTGAGTTGAAAGTAACTTGGTAAGTTTTCGCTTCGAACTGATTTAATTGAGTACCTACATCATTATAGAATTGAGTTTTCCGATTAAACAGTTGACCATGAATTTTTGTACCCAAAATTTAAAATAACGATTTCTTAACATAATTACAATGATTTGTTCTTTTAAAGCGGTTTTTTGATTATTGACCATTAATGTTTCTAATACAATTAAAAATAACGAGTTTTTTATGTTATGATATATAATAATAAGGGGATTCTAAGGGCGTGTATCGGCGTAGGACCTAATGACCATATCCCAAAGATAGCTGGAATTGCTAGCTTTCCAAAAATATATGTCCTTTAATGACGAAAAGAACATTTGAATATATCCTTGTTGTTTTGGTGATTTTTAATTAAAAACCGTTATATTTCTTGATTTATTAGATATATATGTATATATATATATATATATTCAAGACATATATTTTTGGAAAGCTAGCAATTCCAGCTATTGCTCATTAGGTCCTACGCCGATATAACATCTCCCTCAGGAGGGCCAATAATAATTGTATATCTATATAATACATTATGTACTCTTTAGATTGTAAGTAATTTACTTAAATATGGATTTTTCTGTGATGTTTCATACCGAAACTAATATTTTGTCTATATCACGGTTAAAGAAAATTAAATTTTTTTTAGAGTAGCCAAATATAAAAAAAAATATTTACCAACTTGAGTTTTGTGTGAATTTTATAAAAAATAAAATATATTTTAATCTGCACATAATTTTGTAAAAAAAAATATAATAAAAAAAACATAGGACTTCACTACAAAATATTTTATTAATTAAAAGCTTAGTTTAAACAAGTTTAATTAAATCTCATTAGTTTAGTATTTACATTGCGTTATTGAACAAAACTAAAGAAAATTGCAGACTTAACTTTTGAGAAAACTGATTGGAACTGGATGAAGTGACAAATTAAAAGGTTACAACTTTAATATTTTTGTAAAAGAAACTGGTTCTTTAAAGCTCCAAAATAAACCTACCACAAACTACCACAAACGTTTTTTTCACATGCACCAAAACGTAACTGTCTACACAAATTTCAAGTATTCACTACCATTTTTGGAAATATAGAAGTTACCATGTAGTTACCATGGGTTTTTAAAGTTCCAAACTAAAGTTCCAGGAACGTTTTTTTCACTTCCACAAAAATGTAATCGTGTACAAAAATTTCAAGTATTCACTACCATTTTTGGAACTATGGAAGTTACCATGTACACACTACAACTGTTTGGTGGTATTTCAATAGTTTTTGGTACGTTTTTATAACTTGAAAAAATTCTTTATGGTTTTCGTTAATTGTTACGAAAGTAGAGTAAGTTACTTTTAGAGTTACTATATACCGTAACGAAAACCTTGTAGCAATTTATTTGGTCCTAAAAACGTAATTAGGGACTTTTTATTCACCCAATCTAAAAAACAAAGTATTCTGTCACTTTAAATGCTAGTTGGGATATCTGGTCGGACATTATACAATGTACAATTAAATAAGTAATAAATTAAATAAAGTTGACACATTCTTTTGTTGAATAAAGAAATGACATTTTTCCAATAAATAAAATTTAAAAAAAATATCATTCAAAGTTTTATGATTAACACAACTCTTCGTTAATTTAATTTAGCCTTTAATTAAATATATCAGTATAATCATTGAATTATCAATAATTATAATAAAAAATAAATAGATAATTATTTATGTAATTTCTTATCTCATTTCTATATCAGAATTGGTTTATGTATTTTGTTTACACATCATTCATATCAAACATTCCCATCAAACATTTCCAGGGGAAACATACCTTTTAAACATTCACACCAAATTCACAGCAAACATTTTTAGCAAACATTCCCATCAAACATTCACATCAAAAATTCCCATCAAACATTCCCATCAAACATTCCCGTCAAACATTGTCATCAAAAATTTCCATCAAACATTCCCACAAAACATAATCTTCAAACATTTCCAGGAAACATACCTATTAAACATTCACATCAAAAATTCACACCCAACATTCCCAGCAAACATTCACATCAAATATTCTCGTCAAACATTTCCAGGAAACATTCCTATCAAACATTCACATCAAACATTTCCAGGAAACATTCCTATCAAACATTCACATCAAACATTCCCGTCAAACTTTGCCATCAAACATTCTCATCAAAAATTCAATCAAACATTCATATGAAACATTCCTACTATAACACATTACCACCAAACATTCCAATCAAACATTTCATTTCAAAAATTTTATTTTCATTATGTCAAAATTATAAATAAAAAAATAATATATAGTTATATTGTCGTAGTAGGTGTGAAGTGTTCTAACCCACAATATCAATTTTTTTGTTTTTTTTCATACCACCTGTATAATTTATTACCAAATTTTACGTTGGTGAAAAAAATTTAATTCAAGCAAATTCAGTATTTATTGCATTATAATTGGGCAACTGACAAGAGCAAATTTCAATTTAATGAAAAATGGTTTGAAATTAACATTTTTTTGTTTGAATTCAAAAATGTCTGCTCAGAATAACATCGTAATCGATTTTTTTCTTTAAACAAAGTTTGATCGTTTACAAGTTACTTTTTAATCAAACTTTTATCAGATCAAACAAAATCCACAATTAAACTCAGCTATCTTTGACTTTCACCAAATACTTTGGACTTGTTTAAAACCTGAGATTGTCCCTTTACTAACAGTTTTACTTGAAGTAAGTACTTAAAAAAAAAAAAAATAAAACAATTTTTTTTTTTTAATTCTAATTTTTTTTTTATTCTTAAAAATGATATCCTTACACATTCATTCATATTATGTATATTTTGATAATATTAGTAATATATGCATATCATATTATATAATACACATTTAAATAAAACAAAAATAAAAAATCAAAAATAAATAATTTTGTGTATAATCTATAACTTGTAAGATTAAATTTTATAGCGTAGAACAGAAGAAGATTAAAAATTTTTTGGGCAACACACAGGATTTATCCTGTTTTTGATTTGATGCGGTTAGTCAAAATAAAAAAAAAATAAAATAATAATAAAAACAATCATCTTTTATTGAATTTTTTGCTTACTTTTGAATTATAAATTGAATTTCAAAAGAATGAACATATTATTTTGTGTTTTTTCGTTTTTTTTTTTTTTTGTGTTTGGTTCCATTTTGTATTTTAACGAAAAAGGTCCTGTTAAACTTATTATATAATATGTATATTATATATAGCTATTGTGTATATTTTGGAACAATTCTATTTATATTTATTATTATACTCGTACACTAATGTATATTGTATGTAGAAGGATATGTATTTGAAAAGGAAATGATTTTTTGTGGTCAAAATGTTTTAAATTAAGGATTTTTTTTTTTTTTTTTTTTTGAAAATTACAAGAATTGAATTTCAAAAAGATTTTATATTATATTTTATTATATTTATTATAATAATACAGTAAGTAGAGAAAATATTGGTAGAAAAAATGATATTTTGAAAATAAAACGATATTTTGGAAAAAGGATATCTTGAAAAAGCGATATTTTGGAAAAAGGATATTTTGAAAAAGCGAGATTTTAAAAAACCAAAACTTGAAAAAATGATATCTTAAAAAAGCATATATTTTGGAAAAATGATATCTTGAAAAGGCGATATTTTGGAAAAAGGATATCTTGAAAAAGCGATATTTTGGAAAAAGGATATCTTGAAAAGGCGATATTTTGGAAAAAGGATATCTTGAAAAAGCGATATTTTGGAAAAAGGATATCTTGAAAAGGCGATATTTTGGAAAAAGGATATCTTGAAAAAGCGATATTTTGGAAAAAGGATATATTGAAAAAGCGATATTTTGGAAAAAGGATATCTTAAAAAAGCGATATTTTGGAAAAAGGATATCTTGAAAAAGCGAAATTTTGTAAAAAGGATATCTTGAAAAAGCGATATTTTGTAAAAAGGATATCTTGAAAAAGCGAGATTTTGGAAAAAGGATATCTTGAAAAAGCGATATTTTGGAAAACGGATATCTTGAAAAGCGATATTTTGGAAAAAGGATATTTTGAAAAGCGATATTTTGGAAAAAGGATATCTCGAAAAAGGATATTTTGGAAAAAGGATATATTGAAAAAGCGATATTTTGGAAAAAGGATATCTTGAAAAAGCGATATTTTGGAAAAAGGATATCTTGAAAAAGCGATATTTTGGAAAAAGGATATCTTGAAAAAACGATATTTTGGAAAAAGGATATATTGAAAAAGCGAAATTTTCGAAAAAGATATCTTGAAAAAGCGATATTTTGGAAAAACGATATTTTGGAAAAAGCGATATTTTGGAAAAAGGATATCTTGAAAAAGCGATATTTTGGAAAAAGGATATCTTGAAAAAGCGATATTTTGGAAAAAGGATATCTTGAAAAAGCGATGTTTTGGAAAAAGGATATCTTGGAAAAGCGATATTTTGGAAAAAGAATATCTTGAAAAAGCGATATTTTGGAAAAAGGATATCTTGAAAAAGCGATATTCTGGAAAAAGGATATCTTGAAAAAGCGATATTTTGGAAAAACGATATGTTGAAAAAGCGATATTTTGGAAAAAGGATATCTTGAAAAAACGATATTTTGGAAAAAGGATATATTGAAAAAACGAAATTTTCGAAAAAGGATATCTTGAAAAAGCGATATTTTGGAAAAACGATATTTTGGAAAAAGCGATATTTTGGAAAAAGGATATCTTGAAAAAGCGATATTTTGGAAAAAGGATATCTTGAAAAAACCATATTTCCCAAAAGCGAGACTTTAAAAAGAGATAAGATTTCGTTTGAGTTCCATGACATATATGTATATAAAAGCAGACATAAAATCTAATAATATTTGACATTAGGACTTAATAGCTTGCGACCGAAAATAATTTTAGAATAATGGTTGAAAATACCTTAGTAAAAAAGGTCTGTTGTAGGTCTGTTTTATATAACAAATTCATACAAATTTTTGTACTATATAAAAATAAAACTGAATACATTTATTTCCAGATTATATATGGAAATATCTACAATATTTCGAGCATTTATTTTATCAAATTTCTGGCTATTGACAGGAACTAAATCTTATTAAATAGAATAGGTCCACTTTTATATAAGAATTGTTATCAGATTATACTTTCAATGATTTTTTGTCATTTATTTTATTACAATAACAGAGGCTACTGGACCAAAAATCCATAAAACATTTTTTTTTCTTCATCCGGAATCGATCCTGCAACATTTCGGTTGAAAAAAAGACGTTCAATCTACTGCGCCATCCAGCGTGTAATAACTGGTATGCAAAGCGTGTAATAACTGCTAAACGACAGATATTTTTTCGCTCCATACTTTAATGTTGCATGACAATGAATATACTCAAAAATGACTTCAAATAAACCCAACCTCCTTTTAAATACAATTTTTTGTTAATTTGTTTTTTAATATATTGGGTTGACAACGTTCTATACATTTATGCTAAAATTATTATACTAAAATGAGTAGTTAATTTAAATCTAATTCTACTCAACTAAACTAATCTTAAAATAATTGTACAGGATTCTGTGTTTTTGTTTTTTATTTATTTTTATTATTTCTGCAGAACATAAAAAAATATTTCTATTAATAAATTTTAATAAAAACTATTAAGCCTATTCAAAAACAATTTAACGATACTGTATTTATATAATATAAATATATATATATATATATATATATAAATATATTAATAGCAAATCCATTTCAAAGAATCAAAGTATAAAAGTGTACTTAAGAATGTAGAAATCAAGAGAATGAGTGTAAAATCAATTGACATTTTATCTTCTTTTGAGACACATAGTTATATATATTTTATATAATATTTATATATTAAAAAATATATATATGTGTAATTGTTTGTAAGGATTTCATTGAAATAAAACATTATTTGTATTATGTATAATTTTCTTTAAAAATTATGTCTTGACTTCTAAATTAGATTTTTTATTCTTTAATAAAGAAAAAAAAAAAGTCAAACAATGGAACATATTGGAAAGAGTTTACACTCATCATATTATTATAATATTCAATTAGTATAGGATTATATAATAAAATTTAATAATTATTTTTTATAATATTAATTCGTAGTATATAAATATATAACATATATATATATATATATATATAAATATATATGTGAAAGAAGTAAAATTAGAAATAAAATAAATTTTAAGCTTTAAGGAATGAACATGTTAAATTATTTAAAATTGTAAGACCTTCGTAATTTTTTCAATTGCAAAATAGACATTTGAAATTAATTAAGAAATTTATTGTAAATAATAGAAAAAGTAGATGAGAAAATTAATATCAGTATGTGAACTAACAGAAGAGATACTGAATTGTATAATTTAACAATACTGCAGTTTTTAAATGATATTTTTTGTATGCAACTTTCAACTCGAAAAATTGTCTACACCATTTATTACAATAAGTAGGTACTCTATACTGTGTAAATTAAATTTTTACTGTTAATAATATAGATTAATTAGAATTTGTTTTTCTTTGTTGTAACATTAAAATAATCTGCTGAACCGCCTTAACCATCATATTTATTATACTAAATGCAACAAAATAGATATTACTATATTACAAAACAATTGACTCGCAGCTTTAAACTAGTCAGAATTAAACTAGGAGTTGTATAGATATAGTTCAATAATATTATATACCTCATGATTAGTTCCAATATTGTCGGTGCACGAAAAACTCCTTTCATTTAAGTTATCACAGTAAAAAATAGTATATGATGAAGTATTATAGGTATATAAAATTTTTGATTGTACTCTCACGTAACATTTTATTATTATAAAAACAAAGTTAGTGCTACAAGACTTCTATATGACTCCCGATAAGCACTAAAGGTGTTATAATGATGTATTTATGGGAATAATGTGATTAATATTGTTATAAGAATGTTGTTATAGCAATTGCAGGAGTTGTTATAATGGGATTTTCTGCAAGTGATACAGCAATGTTTTTATAAATCTAAAAGTGCGTAATTCTATATTAAGAGTTAAAGTATTGTTATAAGAATAGAATTGCTGGAATAGCAGTAGTGGTGTTATTGTTATACTGTATTCCTATAACGTTACTAACAAACTTACTGTAGCTTTTAGATAAATATTTTGCGACGGCCATTATTTTCTATAAACGAAGGTAATTTTTTTTTAAATAAACAAAAACTAAAAAGTTTGATTTTGCATTCTTTTCGCAAAAATATCATTTTTACTTAATAGAATAATTATTTAAATATCAAATTTAATGTTATGCATTAATTAACATACATTATTAAATATTTTAAAGATGCAATTTAAAAATATGTTTTCTTTTATTTATTTAAAAGTTGGTTATTTTTGAAGGGCAATGCATTTTTTCGAAATATTTTTATAATAAATGTCAATGAAATTTCATTTCCAGCCAAATTTTGCATTTTGGTCACAATAATTATAAATATTAATTCAATTATTTTTGACCGAAACATATTATACCTATTAACTAATATCTATCTCCCTTTCTCAGGAAATAAATATAAACTCCATAAAATTATTATTTGAAAATAAAAAATAATATCTTTCTCACTCTCGCATAACATAAATTATTTCAAATGAATATCATTTCAAAATAAAAACATATATATACTAATATATGTATACTAATCCTATAACAATATTACAGCACTTGTTCCGGTGCCTTATAAAATTCTCAATTTTAGTGCTATAACGTATTTATAACTTTTCGCAGCAATTGCGGAGCATTCAAATTAACACTAATACTGCTATAAGAGTGTTTATAATAATAGTGTTATAAGAGTGCGCAAGAGTCTTATAGCGATAAAATTGTTACGTGGGCTTCTCGATTTTATTGGCAATATGAAAAAAACAAAATGTGTCAGTATGCCAATACCAAAACGGAAAACAGAAACAAGATAGCCTATAGTATGATGGGTTAATAAAAACTTGTCAATTATCTAAATAAATACCAGTATTTGCATATAAGTTTTTCCGTATCAAATAATGATGTTTCTCTGAATCTTATCTATTAGATTGTTAGAAGAGTTGGATGTTTTCAAAATAAGAACTTAGTTTAAAATTTTCAAAAGAACAGTTTAATATTTTCTTCTACTTCTTTTTATTGAGGTCCGGTTTGATAACAGCAATTGTGCAGCCACTTTGCAAAATTTTATTTCAAATTATCATCAACTTTTTGTTAATTGGTCTGTTAGTCGTTGTCATCCGCTGATCCACTTTCATATACCAATTTAGCAAATTTTGTTCCTATTGATGTGATCTCCCATCAATTGAATTTTCATTTTAATAATTTTTTATATGCCATTTTAGAATATTCTTAGAAATTTGCTTTAATTATTTTATTTCAGGACTATTTATTACTTGTTACGTTTCTAAGTATCCGTTGTACAGTCTACCCTTAATGAAAAACAATTTTCCACTAAACTTAGATTAATTTTCTACTTTAAAATTATTCAATTATTTAAATATAGTCAAGCATATAGGTCGTATTTTACTAAAATTAAATTTCATTATTATTTATTTGTTTATTTATTTAAGAATTCTCAAATTAGCCCAATTGCTCGTAAATATAATAATATATGCTAATAAAATAGATCAGTGTAAACTAAAATTCAAAACCATATCATGCGTGGTTAGAAACAATAGCATAAAAATGCTATTACGCTTCGTTAGATAAGCCATAACAGAAGAACAGAACAAATTTCTTATTACATTTTCACCGTCAAGACAAAAGCTGTAGGCAAGCACTTAGGAGTGTTTATTCTACTATTTGAGAACATCAACAAAAAGAGATTGCGATATTATTTAAAATTACAAACGGTATTAAGTACAACGTTAAATTATTTTAGAAAAGGCTGCGATACAAAAAGGCAAATCCAGCTTTTTCCAGAAATTTTACTTTAATTTATTTGTATGTGTAACCGGTAGTTGAATACAAAAACAGAAATGTTTTTGTTCCAGATTCCGGATTTCCAGAATCTTTAAAAATATATTTTGTTTTTTTTTTTATTATGATTTTTGTTCTACTTTGGACAAGCTGATTCTACCAATTTTTTTAACAATGTTTGAAGCTGAAACTGCAATTATTTTCGAAAACTTTTGTACGGTTCTCTATTCCCGCATTTAAGATTAAGTTATTAAAATAATATTTGAAATTTTTTTTTTTCATTTTTAGATAACGGTAAATGTTTGCAGAAATAATATTTTTATGAAAAGCTTGACGTCTTCGTCTATTTGTTTTCCGTATAAGGATAAATCAATAACTAAATTCAATAAATGAGTAGCGGGGATTTGGAAAAACAGGCCTAATTATAAAATTAAATTTTTTTTTTCTTTCAAAATTATTGTTCTTTTTTCTTCTTGATTTTGACTTAAGGGTTTAAGAATTTTTGTTCTGAATATTGTAGCCAATCCATTACAATATTTAAATTTTATTTTTGTTTACAAATTCAATTTCAATTCAGTTCAATTTTATTTTTTCATTTTCTTCTAATATTTTATTATACATTGTGCTGTACATTATACTCATTGTCTATATTTTCTACATACATTTTAGTCATATCTCCAAAATTCAAAGAAAAATGTGATATTTTTAAATTTTATATTGGTATAATAAAAACTAGTTACGGGGCAATAAAATAAAATATTTATTTCTACCTTGTCACATGGCTTCATTTCTACCTTGTTTTAATTGATAATTCACATCAAATTGACAGCTTGATTGATCCAAACTGTTATCTAAACAAAATATCCATTTTAAAAATGTTTGGCAATAATTTTTTATTGTATTGTTGGGTTCAGTATTGTGCGGTGTAAACTATAATATGTAGATTACGTTATTTTCTACACGTTGACAATACTTTGTAGGCAATACCATTATATCTACTTCATTGCGTACACAATGTATATAATATAATTAAATAATAATGAATTACAATTAAGTCAAATAGAAATATTGATTTTTTTACAAAAACAAAAAGCACAGTTATATTATTTTATATATTAATTATAAAATTTGTAACATAAATTTAATCCAAGTCATCCAGATCCTCTGATTCTTGAAACTCCAAATATTGAAAAAGTATTAATCAATTCACATATTTTTTAATATGTTCTATAAATTTAGCATAAAATATTTTCTTATTTATTGATTCGATTATTCTTGGATGCGGTTTAATCCCTAATTCTACTTTTATCTACAAAAAAATTATCCAAATAAACTTGTTTAAGCTCTTTTAAACTAGATATCACAGGATCCGTTAATTTTTATTGAAAACATCCTTCGCGGTGTGGCTGTTACAGTTAATATGCCAAATGAAGTGCTAAAACAATTTTCTCATCTATTTATGCCTAATTATGCCTATATATACCTACATATAATACATACAATACAATGCCTATCTATTTATGCCTAATACTATAAAATGTCTAATACAGTAAAAATATAACAGTAAAAATATCAACAGACTCCACAACAATTTCAGACAATTTCTCAGCTGTTTCAATATTTGTCGTGAAGCTTTCTTTAAGCATGTAAAAAATCTTACTATCCGCGGTAGAATTATGCAGCATTAAAACAATAATTTTAACTTTGATGAAACAATTTGTCCACCCATCAATTAATAAACGTGTTTCTTATAACTTATACACTCATATTCTCTTAGACCCATCGTTGATGAGAAGAAAAAATTGATTTTCTTTCGTCTCGCTGAATATGCATTTCTGTTAGACACTGTAAGCGGCGCAATAAAACATTTTATTTGTTGGTAGTACTGATTATTTTTTACTGTCAAAAAAAAATCTTGGTACCTATATAAACAAAATATGGTTTATAAAATTTTTAGAAAGTATTAGTAGGGTTTAGTTTTAAAATATTTTTTAAATAAACCAATATTGGGGTATTTTAAATATTTTTTTTTAGTGCATAAACAGTAGTAAAACAGTAATAGTAAAGATGTTTTTTTTTTCAAACCGAAAGCACAATCTTAATAATAATGCAAAAAAAATAATGAAAAATTATTTATTAATCTTTACTTAACTATTTTATCTATTTAATTCAATTTTTTGATAAAAAAAAACAAAAAATACTTTGGCGAGATACTCTATCGCTTACAATTTTTGACGAAATAAAAAATGGCTATCACGTCTCGTCAAAGTTCTAACAGAAATTACTCACTAGACTGTTTTGATATTTGCCGTCGCGGCAATTTGCTATCGCGTCTATTGTGTCTAACAGAATACAAAACTATCTCGTTAGAGATATTTTCACGCTAACTCGCGAGATGGGTTTAACAGAATATGAGTGATAATAAGGTTCATTATCATTGTCTCGTAACCCCATCCGTGGGCCATAGGGCGGAATAATAACCTTATCTGACATAATACATTTTTTATATGCTTTATCAAGCCAAGTGCTTGACAGTGTTTTCTAAACCAGCAACTTTATCTTAATATGCTAACAGATTTTGTTTAATAAAATTGTTGAAATGAACTGAATCGACTGAAAAAATAATTATTGTTTACAATTATTCTGTACAGCATAGTTTACATTGTTTACAGTAAATTGTTCACTTCAAAATGTAGACAATTAAACATTACACATAAACAAAGAACACTGGCTATTTTACAAAATATGTTGTGCAATAGATAGAGTGTCTATCTTTCAACTGTTATTCCACAGGATCGATTATCGATGAAGTCAGAAAACACTTTATGGTTTTGTTGACATCATCCAATACCCTTTTTGTCATTGGGATTAAATAAGTGATAATTAAGATTATAATATTTTAATAACAACTAAATAAATTGGAACTACCTACGATATTTAAGAATGCTTAGTTCCACTTTAATGAGCTAATATTCCAGAAATTTCACAAATAAATAATTAAAAAAAATTGTAGTGAAATATGTAGTAAAAATTACAGTACCTAATTTAATACACGAAATGGTAAATTATTACCCTGAAAAATGTAAACTCTGTATAATATGGGTTCATAACAAAATTACGATTTTTATAATTCAGATGATTAAAAATTCAGACAAATTTAAATTATTCAGGTAAATCAAAATTCAGACAATTTAAAAGTCTGAAAATCCAATTTCAGAGTATCAGAATTCAGAATTGTTACTTTTTTGGCATTTTATTAAAATAAAATAATAGTTGGTTATACAAACAGTGTTTTGATTATTTAGCTACTAATCGAGGATTTGAAGTCGATGGCTCTCTCATTTGAAGTACATTATGTATGAAATAAAATTAGTTAGTTTGGATTTTAGCACATTGCTTAACAACATACTTTTTTTGATACTGCCGTTAGCAAAATCAGGGTTTGAATAATATGGGGCGAGGGTTTGGGACAAAAACAAACAAATAAATGAATTAATATTTAAAATTTGCAACTTAATAGCTATATTTGAAAAAAAAAAAAAATTTAATAAATTTGAATTTTCGTATCATAACAAACCCAAAATTAATTATTCCGGACTTTAATACATTGTTTAACAAATATTTTTATAAGTTAGTTTTAAATTAGGTACATAATAGTTGCGTTCTTTTTAATTTGCAGGCTTGCATACAACTACTTATGAGTAGTTAAATCTGCATACAAGTCCACAGGTTACATAAATGTTTAGATGAAATTGCGAAATTGAAAAAAAAAAATTAGGTACGGTACAAATTTTAAAAACTAAAATAAAAAATTTTTAATAAAATTTTTAGCAACATAATGCACCACTTAGCAACATTAGCATACAAAAAACAAAAATATTACTCTAACGCTGGAAAACAAGTTTTTATAAAAACATTAGCAACATTAGAAAAATTAATTTTTTCGCGAAAAATGAACATCTAAATTTTTTCTGAATTTTTGTCTGAATTTTGAATATCTGAATTTTAAATTATCTGAATTTTGATTTTCTGAATATTGTAGTAAACCCTGTAATATCAGTATAAGTAACTAAATAAATAGAATCACCGATAAAACATTATTTTCATGACTTGAAAGATTGAAAAAAAAAATCAGAATAACTTATTTGCCTATATAGATAGGCCCTTAATCTTATAGTATAAATAGATAGCCCCTTAACTGAATATATCTCAAAACACAGTGAAATCTATAATAGATAAATATTCAAAATATTTCTAGAATTCATCAATATAATAATTTTAAATATATTTTTTTTTTATATTTTTAATTTAAATAAAAATATAAAATATTAATCTTATTTAAAGTTATTTCAAATAATGAAATATAAAAAAAAAAAAAAATAAATACTCAACTTCAAATTTCTTTAATTTATGATCTATAAAAAAATACAAAAAAAATAAGTAATGAAAAAAAATGAAATTTGATTTCACATTATAGAATCTCAAAATTTTATTAAAGTAAGTAATAACTTTAAATAATATCAATATACATACACATATTATATATATATTTACATCTACAACATAACTGAAGTCCTAATATAATTTATTGACTTTTGAATATTTTTCGTATTTATATTACTTTATTTGAAATTTATACGAAAAACAAAAAAATCATTTCAAACACATAAATTTCATTATTTATCTCATCTTTATAATATTTTATTTCTCTCTGTTTTTTAATTTTGTTATTTTTTTTTTTCATTTTATAAGATGTTAATAAATATAAAACAGTAAAAAAGAAAAATATCAAATACCCACATAATATATGAATGTATATATAATATACTATATACAATAAGATAAGAAGGTTTAAAGATAGCCATTTGTAACAGAAACAAAATATAAAAATTAAAAAAAAATAACAAAAAACCCATAATTCATAATAATATACGACATAATTCTATCACTTAATAAAATTAAAGAGCCCTCTTCTAACGCGTAGGTAGGTAGCTATATCATCAAAACAATAAAATGTGAAATAGCTAGCAACAGAATATTATTATTATCTAAAATTTATAACAAATAGATACAATTATATTTCTAGGGGACCTTATATAGTACACACACACACACACACACACACACATACTAATACAATTATCAAAATACATTATAATACAAATAAATATGTCAAGGAAAATAATTTATATTGTATAAGAAAAGAAAAAACAATTGATTGATCAATTTCATTTTGAAACACAAATAAGCTTAATTTTCAAGGAAGAAAAAAGAAAAAATAAGAACAAAAAAAAAAAAAATAAAAATCAAATAAATCCTCTTTAATTTCAAAGCAACAACTATAATACTTAATGTCCTTTTTTTTTGTATTAAATATTTTCTCTATACCTTTTTGTTTTTTTATAAACAGGATGATTAAATATTATAGGTAAACATATTTAGTTGTTTGTTGGGTATAAGAGCGATAATAATTATGTTTCGAATTTAACAAAAATAAAATTTGTAATTTTTTTTTTTTAATGTGATTGTTAATAGGGTAGGGAACACATAATATTGAAATTTATGCTCTGTTCACTGTTTCAGAATATTTTGTTCCGAACAATTTTGTTAAAAGAGAATTCTTATGATTGCGATTGATTGCTTCAGAACATTGTGTTCCGAACAAAAAAAATTTGAGCAGCAGACATCAACATTTGAATTTGATTTGAATTATATTTAAAATTTTTGTTTATTTCAATCTCAATGTTATTCAAATGTTATTCAGATAAATAAAATTATTAAATAATAAATAAAATAATATTGTTAATATACAATAATTTTTAATATAATTACATGCGCGTGCATGGGTTCGGAACATACGTTCTGAATCAGTGAATCAGGCATTAATTCCACATTCGGGATTAAATATACACGATAAACAAATTTTCATAACTTGTACTCTGCCATATAGGGATTTTTACGCTGTAGAGATAAGCACATGCTTCCCTTAGTCACTAAGACTTAGTGTTTCACGAAAAAATCTGTTAAATGGAGGTAATATAGATTTAATTTTCACTGTATATATTTATTTTATTATTTTTTGAGTCTTACATTAGCCTATAGTAATCAAGGCTAGATGAAATTGAAGACAAATTATTTAAAAATTTAATTTTACATAATATTGAGATTATAGTTTTTTAAAGCTTATCAGAACTAATAATTAAGATTTTGAATAAAGTTAAGGTCAATTTGAAGCTGAACCGCATTAATATAAAAGTTTTGATGATTAACCTATAATACCACTAATATTAACATAAATAGCCCGTTTCTTGAAACTCGAGGAAATTTGCAAAAAATGCGCATTCAATTTCATTATGAATTATATTGTTTTTCACCATTTATATTTTCACCACCAATAAATTCATACTTTGTACAAAATATTATTTTTTTTATTGATTTATCATAGACAACAACCGCATAACTAATCATTTCTTTAAACAGAAATTATATTTAAATTTAATTCTAGCGATGGATGAATTTCTGCCATTTGATAAATTTAAATTTTTGTATTAATATAATTGACTTATACATTTTAAAAATGTAAATTTTAAATTGAAAATTCTAAGTGAAAATAAAAATATATTTATTTTCGCTACGTCTCTTTTTAAATATCTACAATTTATTATATGTACATAACATATCATATTAATAATGAAAATTGGTTGGGTAGTATTATTATTGGATAGTATTAGTATTGGTAGGACGCATTATAAAAACCAATAAATTTATACTAAGCTATATTAATTAGTTATCCAATGAATAATAAATATTCCAAATATAGTGAAATTTTGTATTTAAGTATTTAAAGAGTTTAACAAATTATTTTGGAACAATATAAAAAGTAACAAATAAAAGAAATGATGGCATTACTTGTAGTTGTACAAAATCACTGCCTCCCATTATATAGCATTAATCTTATTTAAATTGATATATCACCATAACTGTAACATTTTGATAGATTCAAATTGATAGATTGACTTACTATGATTGAAGAACTCAACCATAAAATAAATAAATATTAAAATTTTAATTAAACAAAATGGAATCTACAAAAATTTACACAACACGGTCAATATTTTGTCACGCTAAAATTTATAACTGAACAAATTTGCTTTAAAATGCCAGTGACTCTGATTGACATCCACAATACCAATTTTTGTTAGTATTTACAATTTTTATTTATTTACGCTAAAATTTATAATTGACATTCGCAATACCAATTTTTCTCAGTATTTACAATTTTTATTTATTTACGCTAAAATTTATAACTGAACAAAATTGTTTTAAAATGTCAGTGACTCTGATTGACATTCACAATATCAATTTTTGTCAGTATTTACAATTTTTATTTATTTACGCTAAAATTTATAACTGAACAAAATTGCTTTAAAATGTCAGTGACTCTGCTTGACATTCGCAATACCAATTTTTGTCAGTATTTACAATTTTGATTTATTTACGCTAAAATTTATAACTGAACAAAATTGCTTTAAAATGTCAGTGACTCTTACTGACATTCACAATACCAATTTTTGTTAGTATTTACAATTTTCATTTATTTACGCTAAGATTTATAACTTGAACAAAATTGCTTTAAAATGTCAGTGAATCTGATTGACATTCGCAATACCAATTTTTGTCAGTATTTACAATTTTTATTTATTTACGCTAAGATTTATAACTTGAACAAAATTGCTTTAAAATGTCAGTGAATCTGACTGACATTCCCAATACCAATTTTTGTCAGTATTAACAATTTTTATTTATTTACACCAAAATTTATAACTGAACAAATTTGCTTTAAAATGTCAGTGACTCTGATTGACATTCGCAATACCAATTTTTGTCAGTATTAACAATTTTTATTTATTTATTTCAAATCTCAAAAGAGTTTGCAGCTCGTTATAGTACATATATACAAATTATTTGTTTCTTTGCTAACAACTGATAATCTCAATACCAATTTTGAATAACTACTGACACTTTTAAGATATTTAATGAAAACTGACAATAAAGACCTACGTTTACATTTATATATAGAAAAAATATTGAGATAAAAGAATTAAAAAATCGTTAATAAACCAGTTTTGTTTTAAATACAAAATAATGAAATAGATTTAAACGATATTTATTCAATAGCACTTTCATTAAATATTATGATAAATTTATACTGTGTTTTTTTTTACCATTTTATAAACTTAAATACTTTATACTAAATTTTGATTTGATATTTGCGTTATTTTTATTTATAATTTTTTTTTTCTCACTGACATTCAAATTATTCCTTGTTAATTTTCACAATTAAAACTATTTTATAAATTATTATAAACACTGTACGAGCTACTTGTTTATAATACGAGCTCTTTTTGAGATATGTTTTGAATAAATAAATAAAAAATAAATAAAAACAAATTAATAATATTTTACTATTAAACACCCTGTTTATAAGATGAAACAAGCAAAAAATACATACAAAAAAAAAAAAATTTATAACTTCAAAAAATTTTTAGTGGTGAGTTTGAAATGCTGGTGTACTACGATGAAACCATCAAAATCAATACAAAAAAACAAAAATAACATTATTTTGTTATAATTCTTTTTTTTTATTTTACTTAGATTTTATCATTAAACAAACAGGATACAATAGGATGAAATAAAGATGTAGGTGTTTGTATCTTTATATTATAAAAAAAAAAACGACTTTGACATAAAAAATGTTTTTCTTTTTTTTCTCTAAATTCCCTCTAATAATTGGGAATGGGAAAAAATTCACTTGGTATTATTTTTATATTATCTTTATTTATTTATTTAATATAATACATATATACATACATCATATACACAAATACATATCTGTTTGTATAATGCGAATGACATATCTAGAAATTGACAAAAAAGATTTATGCTTTCAAAATCGTTTTCAAACCATTAAATTTTTCCTCATTTTATCCATTTCGTCGTCCTTTTGAAAATTATCTATAAAATATGTTAAGAATATCATCGTAAAATCAATTGTCCATAAACTTTTTTTTTTTTTTGCTTTTGTTTTATTATTATTATTATTATTTTTATTTAAATCACTAAATTGTGGTTTCTGTTTTTTTACCGACTGTTAAAGAAGTTAACATTCAAATTTTTTAAGAACAAATATTTTCATTAATTTAAAATATTCTGGCGTTATAAATATAAAAAACAGTTGTTTTTAAGAATATAAAAAAAATGTTTGAAGCATGGATATATTTATTATAAGTATATTCTAATTTTGAAATATCTCAATAATAAATGGATACCTATCATATTTCAGAATATTATAATGAAAAGAAAAGAAAAAAAAATGGGAAAGGATTAAAGGATTCGAAAATAATACAGGAAGTAATATTGTAAATATAAATTTTGAATAGTATAGCATTAAATAACATTTTTATATAAAGGATAAGATAGTCCTTCAAAATTGAAATTATTCTGTTTAAATAAATATTTTTTAACCCTTCTGTAGGCACGAAAAAAAATATAAGTAATAGGGTACCTGTGGTACCCGGGTAACTACATTTTTTGTCATTTGTACATAAAAACATTATAAGAAAAATTTGATAAAAATGCTGTTATCTTTTTATGAAAAAAAAACCACAGAATTATATTTTATTATTCTCAGTAGGCATTTATTTGAATTTAATGCAATGATTTGCTAATTAAATTAGTGTTATTTGAAACGTCATAGAAGGATTTTGCACGTATTTTTTTTTATAAATATTTTAATTGTGATAAAATATTTTCTGATTAAACATTTTGGTGAATAAATAATATAATTTAATTTTGATAATAATTAAACACTTATAAACAAACAATTATGTATGTACTAAATTTAATTACTAGTATCTTAATTAATAATTATTATTTCTGAAAACGGGTTATGTAAATATTATTTTTTTATATTATTTTTTTAAATAGTTTTATCTATTTATATTCCTCCACTCACTTTGAAAACAGCAACACATAATATTTTGCGTCAAAAAGCAGGTCCAGCAAATAGAACTAAAACGTTGTCTATTTTAGAAACCTTTAATTGCTTTTTTGATAACAATATGTGCTGCATAATTATAAGAGAAACGAACCGTAAAGCAAAAGCAGTATATATGCAGAAAAAGATAAAATTTGGAAGGAGCTTACTTTAAACGAATTTGATGCTTTTCTTGGAATTTTAATTACTGCTGGAGTCCATCATTCGAATAAAGACCATGTAGAAGAGATGTGGAAGTTGGATTCGTATGCACTTTATCTTGCTGCAATGCAAGATCTAAGCGTTTTCTGGAAGTAATGAGGTTTCTGCGATTTGATAATGTAAATACTAGATCGAGTCGGTTTTACTGAATGATAAAGCAGCTGCTATTTCAGATTTGCTTGTCATGTTCAATGCAAATTTATGTGTAAAGTACATTCCATCTGATTGCATTACAATTGATGAACAACTTTTTCCGTTTAACAGGGTGTACTAGATTTACCCAATATATACCTTCAAAACCTGCAAAGTATGGAATAAAAGTATGGGTGGGCCTGCGATTCAAAAACTGCATATCCTTTGCAAGGTCAAATTTATAAAAGTAAAGAAGGTGGAAACCGCGAAGTAAACCAAGGCGAGCGAGTTGTAATGGACTTATGTGATAAATATAAAAATACCAGTAGAAATATTACATGTGATAACTTTTTCACCAGTTTGCCTCTCGCTCGATTTTTGAAAGCTACAAATTTATCCATTGTAGGTACCTTAAAAAAAATAAACCTTATATTCCCACCGAAATAAAAGCTAGTAAAACTCATGAAATTTATTCATCGTTATTTGGGTTTACTGATGATAATATTATGATGTGCTCATATGCACCAAAGAAAGAAAAAGCGGTTATATTGCTGTCTACTGTACATTGCATTGTCATCGGATTCCAAACGAAAACCGAATGTTATTCTGTACTATAACAGCACAAAAGTTGGGGTTGACACTATGGATAAAATGCTAAGTAGCTATACACCACAAAACGAAAAACACTGAGGTGGCCAGTTGCATTTTTTTTTTTTAATTTAATTGATATAGCAGCTCTAGCAGCCTATATTTGTTTTCACGAAAATAATCCTACTTGGAATAAGACAACCAGAGCACGTCGAATGTTTTTGAAAGATCTCGGGAAGGAATTTGTTACCCCAGAAATAAATATACGAGCGAATACGTCAACTGTATACCGAAATTTTACCACTAAACTGGCAATTGAATCTTTGTTAGCGAGACCAATCAACCTACCACCAATTTCTCATGTCAAACCTGCAAGAGTGATGAACATTCGCTTACTCTTACTAAATGTTCAAATTGTAATTAAGAAAAATAAAAAATATGTTATTTAAAAATATATTTTACTTTTTTTTATTTAGATACAGAAAACTATTTTTAATAACAACCTCATATGCCTCATATTTTCCTAATTTTAATACTAATTTCTATGGGTACCTAGGTACCACGAGTGCCTCTAAAGAGGTGTATTTTCTAAGACACAAAATATATCTACGAAAACGCTATCCGACTTGGGTACTCAACACAACTTGATAGAGGCATACCTAAAATGGCAAATAAAACAGGTTAGTCTAACAAAAAATAATTAAATAAATGATCCAAAAATTACTGGGGTACCACATGTGCACACACAAAGGATTGAAAACCCGTATTTTATTTTATTAATTTATATGAGAGAATTTATATCATAAAGAATTGATTATTTTTATACATTGATACCTATTTTTTTTTTTTAATAAAATTTTACAATCTAATGCAATCGAAATCAAATAGAAATCATGAGATCTAAACAAGTTGAAATTCAGATTTTCTTAAACATATTATATGTTAATAAATTTGTCTCACTATTCTCTACCCAACCGACTAAGTTTCAGGACAATAATAATAATGACTATTATGATGATATATAAGTCAACAACTGATTAATATGGATAAGTTTGTCTTAGTATTGATATTTAACAATAATATACACTACCACCTACCTTTAAGATATTTGATTCCATTTTAGTTCATTAAACTTTGATATTCAATGAAAATCATACTCAATAAAAATGTTTTAGTATCAATGGAATGTTTAAACTTCTGCAATATTAAACTATATTATAAAACAAAATGTTTTTTTGTTTTTGTTTAAATTTAATGTAAATGCGGAAAATAAATACTCACATAAGCGAGTAAAAATATTCCTGAAAATTTCTTAATACTTGAAGTTGTGAATGAAATAAAATTGAATGAAATAAGTTTTTCGGAAACGGATAAAAAAAAAATAAAAAAATAAGTAAAAATTTGGTTATCAATAAAAAATAATAAAAAACAGATCTTTTATATTTATGCATATATGCACACATATACATTTACATTTAAATAGCTATACAGAATCAAATAAATTCATATATTTTAATATTAAGGGATTATTATGCAGAATATTGTATATGATAATATGTCAGTATTATGTTAATAAATATGCTTCTTTTTTATTCAAAATATTATATAAATCCTGCTCATCGACTTATTTTTTCCTGCTAAGGCTATTAAGTATAATATATTGATATTCGTATCTATATATAATATTGTATATATTAGTGGTAACTCATGAAATTTTGAAACAGTAGTTTAAAAATAAAATATTAATATTAAATAACAATTTGAGTGATCACCACTGTCTGGTTAAAATTAAATTAACCCTACACTGCTTGATGTATCATATCTGATACAACATCTAAAAAACCCTTAATAATTGAAGCATATAATAAATATTCGTTAATTCGATATGTAGATGATTAGCTACAACTGTATACTTTACATTAATAACAGATATTTTCTCTGAGAATTTAAATTTTAAACAGAAAATGAGCATTTAATGGCAGTTGTCAGAACATAACTATAATGATGAGAAAACACAAAAGAGAATCTTGTTTCTATTTTAGTTTTATGCTGTAGAAATTTAAATTTTTATAATGTCAGTACAGAATAAAATAAGGAAAAAAAAAATTTTTTTTTAGAAATATTTGCCTTCAATTTAAGCTTACTAAAACTACAAAAATAAACTTTAGAATCGCAACTTGATATAATGTTTTCATAGCAAGTTATGATTGTAATTACGGAAAAAGCAAATTAGCCGAAATTCTAGGAAAACTTGAGATGAGATTAAGAGATTTGGTAAAAAGTTCGGCTAATTGACTTTTTAGTGAAAATATTTTTTTAATGAAAAATAATATATTTTCAAATGGCACTAAAATTCACTCTAACGCAATTTGGTTATTATTGCTCATACTTCAAATGTGTAATTATATTTTATATTACTGTAACAAAGTTTATAAAAATATGTAGGTAGGTATATTTTAAAAATTTTTTTGGAGATTTTTGATTAGATACCTTTGAACTTTTTAATTTACGTATTAAAAAAATTTTCACCAATAAAAAATTACGCACTTTATAAAAAGAAACCCTGTCAAATACAAAAAATATTTGACGTCAAATGGTAGATAAAATCTGAGAAAAAGTCTGAAAAGTAAATACTCATCCGACTTTATCTACGATAAAATTCGATTTTGTCCGACGTGAAAACGCTGCCTAAGCATAAATTGGCATATAAAAGTATAATATATACATGCATAAATTGAAATTAAACTTTTTTTTACATTCGAGAAGAGTAATTTGTAACTGAGTGATAGATAACTGATAGGTTCAAATTTTGTTTTTTTCCATCAATAATGCTTGCATTTTATTTTCATTTAAACTAAGCCATATGATTATGTATTTAACAAATGCAAGTCCTATATAACACATGTACGTACATTTACATATACTTAGTCAGAGAAAGCGAAATAATAAAAGAAAGAGATTAATAAAAGAAACCAAATTATAAACACAAAAAAAATATAATGAAAATGATGATTGAAAATAATTGAAATTGAATAATAATAGAAAATGATTGAAATATAATGATAATGATTTGTATTGCACACATTTATTTTGTATTCCTTTTTTGTTTTTTTTTTTTGCTTCTTTACACCATAGAAATGTCAATAAATATAGTGAATTTAAAGAGAAACCAAATTTTAACTTTATCAAATATCCATATTCCATTATTATTAGACACACATATGTAAATTTCACCTTAGTTGAATGCAAATAATATCTATAATCTATATTAACAAGAATATACACTCCCATTTTACGTAAACCTAATTTTTAAGAAATACCAAACCGAGGAAAATATCATTAGTTAAAAGAGGTAAAATTTACATTTACTTATCGTATACCAAATTTATTATGAGAGAGAAAAGGTACAAAACAGATGTTTGCCTTTTGCTTTATACTGTAAAATAATTTTGCGTTCTCATTATTCTCCTTTGGATTTGTTTACGTTCCATCTCATTATTTATATGAGGCAGGCAAGGGTGGCAAAAAATGTTAGTTCTAATTTAGTTTGTTCCCTTATGCGAGGATTAATTCTGATATTTTATTATTTTAATATTTTCGTTTTAAACATTATTATTTTCGTATATACCTATTAAAAATATTAAATTATAATTACACTACAATAATATAAAATATTATTAATATTTTTGTCAGTAATAATTTGGAGTTACAAACATTATTATTTTTTATTAATTATATTAGTAAACCTAAATATTTATTATATTGGTATACGATTATAAAATAATACTGAGGACAACATCTATTTACAAATCACAGAATTTAAAGAATATGATAACGCTGTTTTAGTTAGGTCTCCTAAAAATCTTATGCATAGTTGATACAATTTAGAAAATAATATTGTTAAATATTTCAACGAAAATTTTTGTCAAAAATTTTTTTCAAAATTATAAACTTTATTTATTTAATTTCAGCCAACTTTTTTTGTTACTCTTTTTTGTTTACTATATTTTTTCTTTTTCTTACACGTAAAATTCTTATTATCGTCTATTTCTGACAATGTTTATCAAATTTGCATATGAATTTGTGTGCAAACAAATGAATACATACATGAGTTCTTACACTTTTTATGGATATACATAATACATTGGTTAAATGGTTATTGAAATGGGTATTTTGTTGAATTGAAGCAAATTGAAACAAACATATAAAGTCCAAGGCAAGTTAATTAAGGCAAATATAAAAAGATTACAAAACAATGAAATTTTGTGATTTAATTGAATTTAAGCTTTGAAATTTAAAAATATTTCGATTTATAAATTGAAAAATATATACACCAGAGATGAATCGCCATTTTTTCAATGATGAAAATGGCGAAATAGGGTAAATATACCTTTGTATGGTAAATTTAATATTACTCCCATCCGTGGCCGAATTAATTTGATAACTGGCATTTTAATTTAATAGATATAATAGAAATAATAATTAGAAACAAAAATGTTTGAGAATTTTATTTTTTATTTTTAATTTAAAAGCAAATATATTTTAAATATTAAGATTTAGTTGAGAAAGAAGGTACAAAAAATATTTTATTGTTAACGAAGTTAACATGAGTAATAAAAAACAAATATGCTGAAAATTTTGCTGCATTCTTCTCCTTTGGCTATGAGGTCATAGAAGTTCGTCTAGACTCTAAAGATGTTCTAAAATCAAAAATTTTGTATTTTTCGGACTAGTTCTTATATTAGCCTTTATTAACTTACCTACCTAGTTTATATTTGTCATATTCAACTTACTCTATATAAAATAATATATTGTACAGATTTTATAATATTAAATAAAATTTTTGTTGTTGTTTTAATACCTCAAAAGTTTGTTGTTATAGTGTTTTTTAATGTAAATTTTTAAAGATTTGAAATTTTTGTGTGAAAACTATTCGCGTACTTTTTATTTCAAGATGATTATTTTTGATACCTCAAATTATCTTTGACTATAATTTTACAGTTTCTTTCACAATTTAAATATCATCCTCTCAATTTAAAATTTTCCAAATTTTCTTTATGCAAAGAAACTATTTTATTGTGGTAACCCCTGGACCTCAAACCCTATTTAAAGTGACAAAATTTATCATTTTTTACATTCTAATTATGCACACATTAAACATATTTTAAACTTCAAATGTAAGCGCAAAATATTGATGATTTGCGTCGTTATGGCTAATTTTATACATAATGGAACTTTATGGTTATATTTTATTTATCAATTTAACCGAAATGTGTGTATAAAGTAATTATTTTTCTCACATTTACTCTTAATTGTGACTGAACTGAATTGTTATTGTTTGTGCATCAATTTTATTTTTGTTCTTTTTCTGTTTTTGCATCCATTTGAGTTACATTTATGTTTGTATAATTATATACATGTATGCAAGTTAGATACATAAGTAAATTAGTATTGCGTTGTATCTTAGTGCGTAGTTTTAAGAAAAAAATAAAATGATAGTCGCACTTAATCTTTCGGCAGCCATGTAAATCCACATTTTATCAACAAGTCTAGTAGTTAGTTTAGTGCGTTATATTATTAGTAAGTGCCCAGAGTCGAAGTTTCTGAAGTATTGAAAATTTTCCCCAACATGAATAATATTATGTTCATGAACCATAATAACAATAATAATAATAACAATACATAAATTTATTATTGTCTTTGCTTGTGTAATTTTGATTATTATTAGCCATATTATTACTAATATCCTCAAGTGGTTCCATCTGGTCCGAGTTAATTATAGAAACTTGAATAGTAGCATAACTTAATTTAAAATTGCATTATTGCCGCTTGTAGTTTAAATAATTTTTTTTTGCTCCTTTTTTCCTGCTTCACACTCCGATAATACGTGTTCGTAAAACAAAAAGGTTTTGATTTATTTTAGCTTTATTTTAACTTTGATATTTTTTACCTTTGATTTGACAAAAATGACAGCTGCCGTATATATGCATACACATCAACCTTGCAGTCGTAATAATATTAAAATGTGGACATGAGTATTGTTTTTTACTGTGACATTAGATTTTATTTTTTACTTTATATCTAAATTTATTTAAACTAAAACCAAATGCATTCAAGTTGTACAAAATGTGTTTAAATTTATACAAAGGCATACTTTTGAGTGACACTGTAACAGTAACATTTTGGTAAAAATTGTAACCATAAAGTTGGAATTAAAAAAAAAAGAAAAAACAAAATGATCCCTTATTGTGACCATAAATATTTTCAGAATAACAAAAGCAACAATTTGCATTCAATGTGTCTGAAATGTATGCAAAATGTGTATGTAAATTTCGATTTCAGTATGCTTAAATACGGTTTTAGTTCCTTAGTTATATTAGTTTATTTTTTTTTTCTAGAATGAATTATAAACGAAACGAAGTTAAATTTATTTAGAAATAAAATTGGAATGCAAAATTATTATACATACTATTCATAACTTCATACAATATTTACAAAAACAACAACTTATTCATATGAAATAATTAAAATACACTATATACATAATATATTATATAAATAAACTACATCTATACATATATTTATTAATATACATGTGCTCATAGTTTACAATATTCATATTAAACATCATTAGTTTTAATTTTATCTGACTGAAAACTGAAAAAGAATAAAATATATATCACACACATTTTATTTACAATAACAACTTCTTTACATGAAGTAAAAATAAAATACAGTTTTTTTTCTTTTGATTTTACGTTTTTATTAATTTTTTCTAGTTGAATATTCTTTATTATTATTTCAATGAAAAAATCGGTGAAAGTGGAGTCGGAATACTAATATCAAAGAAATTGAGACAAACATTGGTTTCTTGGAAGGCAGTCTCGGATAGAATTGTTATAGGGCGATTTCGAAATATGACAAGACATGTAACAATAATTCAATGCTATGCACCAACAGATGTCGCTGAAGACCATATTAAGGATGACTTATACGAACAAATAGAAACAACGCTAGCACTCATAAATAGGGGAGATATCATAATATTAATGGGTGACTGGAATGCGAAAATAGGATCTAACAACAATGGACTTGAGGAGATAATGGGCAAACACGGGTTAGGAAGAGAAAGAAACAACAACGGGGAAAGATTGATAGAGTTGTGTCAGACTTTCGACCTAGCAATCGGAGGGAGTCTATTTCCACACAAAGATATCCACAAATACACATGGACAACACCAAACGGGATCTCAAGAAATCAGATAGATCACATATGCATCAGCAAGAAGTGGAAACAATCAATGTTAGATGTGAGAAATAGAAGGGGAGCAGATATACACAACGATCATGAATTACTAACTGGGGACTTCAGAATGAAACTAAGCCAACAAGGAAGAGGCAGAAGATATAGAAAGAAGAAAATAAATATAAACAACTTAAAAAATCCGCAAGTAAGAGCTGACATAGTTACGGCGTTACGAGAAAATATTAGAAATAATAGAGAATACACTTGGGAAGAGATTCTGGAAATTTACAACCAAACAAGCGAACAAAATCTTGGAATTTCACAACCACAAAGAAAAATCTGGATAACCGATAACACATGGGCCTTGATTAAAAGAAGAGGTGAAATGAAGAAAATGATAAACAACAGGATGGCATCAAGAAGAGAATATGAAGAAATATCGAAAACAGTAAAAAGAGCTGCAAGAAGAGATAAAAGGAAATTTCTACAAAATTTAGCCGGAGAAGCAGAAAGCAACATAACCTAAGAGAATTGCATCGCATAATCAAGAACTTAACAAACCCTTCGGAACAACAAAACAAACCAATTAAAGATAAAAATGGTGCGCTCATCACAAACTTAGAGGATCAATTAAAGAGATGGAGAGAACATTTCCAAGAACTGAGCAACGAAGAAAGTACAAATGAAGCAGACATAAGAAACAGAGACAATGCAAATATCTACCCAACTGAGGGACTGCCAATATCTACTCAAGCTCCAAATATAGAAGAAATCAAAGCTACAATCAATATCCTGAAGCACAACAAAGCAACAGGTGAAGATGGAATTCCAGCAGAAATAGCCAAACTGGACCCTGACTTATTCGCAAAAGCAATTGAACCCCACATCAGGAAAGCATGGATAGAGGAGAATATACCACCATCATGGAAGAAAGGAATGATTGTCAAGATACCTAAGAAAGGAGACTTGGCAAATTGCAGCAACTGGAGAGGAATCACGGTTCTAAATACTATTCATAAGATAATAGCAATTATTATAAAGAAAAGATTAGAAGAAGTACTAGAACCAATACTACGGAAAGAGCAGGCAGGTTTCAGACCAAACCGAAGCTGTGTAGACCAGGCAAATACTTTACGGGTCATAGTTGAACAATCAGTAGAATGGAATGCCCCACTATATCTACTATTCATAGATTTTAAGAAAGCATTCGACACAGTCAAGAGATGCGCAATATGGAGAACACTTACAAAGAAGGGAGTTCCTGAAAAAATCATCAACATCATCAAAGCGATGTATGAAGATGCAGAGACAACAGTTCAACACAGAGGTAAGATCAGTGATCCATTCTACACCAATATAGGAGTTAGACAAGGATGTCCACTATTTCCACTTCTCTTCAACACAATACTAGACGACATTCTAAGAGAAGTTTGCACTGGAATAAACGGAATAGAATGAGATCTCTTCGGAAACTTAGAAGACTTAGATTACGCAGATGATGTATGCCTCATATCAAAAAATCAAAGGGACCTACAGAACAAAGTCAACAGATTACAGGAAGAAGCAAAGAAATCGGGACTGGAATTAAATATCGAGAAAACCAAAGCAATGAGGACAAACAATAGTTACAGTGAGCCAATAACAGTGAGTGGACAACAGATAGAATACGTAGAAGAATTCAACTACCTGGGGAGCATTATAACATCAAGAGGAGGTGCAACAGAAGATGTCAACAGCCGTATAAATAAGGCAAGAAGAACATTTGGGAGCCTAATGAAGATATGGTGGAGCAACCAAATATCGAGAACAACAAAGCTAACAATATTCAGAGCATGCGTGTAAAGTCAACATTAATATATGGCAGTGAAACATGGCTCACTTCGATCAGAATCAAACAGAAGCTACAAGTATTCATCAACAAGTGCTTGAGAATTATATGCAGAATATTCTGGCCGGCAACAATTAGCAACGAGGATTTATGGATGATAACTGGAGAAGAACCTATCAACAGACAGATAAATAGGAAAAAATGGAAATGGATAGGTCATACACTAAGGAAATCAGAAAGTGATATAGCAAGAAGAGCTCTAGAGTGGAATCCACAAGGACAAAGGAGACCCGGCAGACCATACAACACATGGAGACGCACAATCGATCAAGAATTAACAGTCAACAATTATACCTGGGACGATATTAAGGAAGTAGTACTCAACAGAGAGGAATGGAGGTTCACTATCGAAGCCCTATGCTACCACGCGGAGTAATAGGAGAAAAAATTATTTCATTTCATTGGATTACATCTACAGAATTTCAAAATCAATTCTAGAATATACACATTTACATATATATGTCACAATTAGAAGTCTTTTCATTGGGCATACAGAGTACAATACACACTAAGTATTTTTTTATATATATATTTTTTTTTTTTATAAAGATATAGGTCTAGGTGCATAAACAAACTCAGCAGAGAAGAAAAATTGTTGTTTACTTTACTTTTCTTTTGTTTACTATTTTGTTTTTGTTATTTTATTTTGTTGTAGCAACGGTTGGCAGCACGATTGTTACGTTTTATTATATAAGATAGCAATATTCGTAATAAATGTCAGAAACATAATATGCAAGTAATTTCCTATCTTCTAAAACCATTTCAAATGCTAGCTAATGATGAATATGTGATAAAAATTATTTTTGTACATTTTATTTATGATAGCAATCATAGGAGAAGGTTTGGGTGAAAAAATGTTCACAAAATTAGCAGAAAAATAATAAATAGCCCCAACATTATACAGAGAAAAAAAATTCCAATTAAACGTCTTCCAATTATCTAACAATCTAATAAAATCGAATACTTTTAATCAAAAATATTAAAATAAATACACAATTTTGCATTTCTAAAGAATCTGGACAATATTTCTCTTGTAATTGAAATTTATTTTCAAGGAAAATTCTTAATTAAAAAAAATCGTTATGATAAAGTCATATTAAAGTACGTAATTAAAACTGAGATTTGATTACAACCCAAAGGGATATTTATTTTTATTCTAGGAATAATAATGATTAAGTAAATAAATTAAAAATCTACTAATTTATTTACATTATTATTTCCATTTCTATAACTACTACATTAAAGTTGTTTTCTTTTTTTTTATGAATAATTTCCTAGAACCATTTATTTTTAATCTTATCCGAAAAAGAAAAATAAAAAATAAAAATAAAATCAAAAGCAAAAAATAACATTTTTGAAAATCTTTAAATCTAATTGAACATAATTCCAAGAAATATTATATCAATCGAACATAAAAAAAAAAGCAAAAAACAAAATGAAAACAGAATGAATACATCCATCTATATATATATATATATATATGTATAATTCAACATCTTCGTTTCGAAACCACTACAAATGATATGGAAACAATTTTATGAACTTCATATAATCCTTTTATAACATAAATTTTGTTTTTTAGTCAATTTCATTTTTTATATTTACTTCCTTTCGTCCTTTCGTCCTTTTATTTTTTTCATTTTGTTTCCGTTTTGTTTTTCACATTTTTTGTTTTCTTAACTAACTAGCATTCACTTTCATTATCCTTAATGTAAAAAAAAAAAAAATATAAAAATAAAAAAGTGTTTCATTATTTTGACTTAAATAAGTCAAATTCTTGTAAATCCGTTTTATTTCTTCATCCTTTTTTCCCTTTTGTTCACATTTAAAAAAAAAAAAAACAAATTTTTAATATATTATTTAGTTGATTTAATATTTATGACATCCATACTGGAAACAATGAAACTATACTCATTGTATTTTTAACTTGGACAGCTTATAATTGATTTCATATATATAATTGTAATAATAGGTAGAGCAGGCAGTGAATGGTGGTAGTCACAGCATGACGCATTTGGTGCTGCATTGAGCTTTACTGACCCACGTAGTACTATATGGATTAACCACATCCAATTACGTAGTCCGCCATTGATTTCTAACCACCATTATAGTATATAAAAGGCTCCACTATATTAAGGGCATCATTATATAAAAAGGGACCCATTACAAGCTCTGTCTCTCTCTCTCTCTCTGACTTAAACCTCTTAGAAATGCACTCATTAAAAAAATACTATTAAAGGTTGGAATAAATATTCGAAGAAACAAAATAAGTGTTTTATTAATAATTTTATTACTCATAAATCATCATAAGTATGTGGAACAGCAATGTCAAGCTTAACTCGCTAAAGCTTAACTTAACATTCTAGATTTGTGTCTATATGAAATAGGTCATACTAACTCATGAATATACAATGACATATAACAATGAACTGCTGCCAGACACAACCGATTATATCACCCCTAAACTGAACTTCCACAAAAACCCTAAAGTAGGTTTTCCTGCCAGGGCCGATTGGAAGCGTGGTTTAAAGAAAAGCGAAAATGATATAGAAATTTTCACTGATAGGTCGAAAATGAACTGGGGAGTAGATGCAGGAATTTTCTCAGAAGATCTAGAAATATCAAAATCTTATGGTCTCCCTAAATACGGTAGTGTCTTTCAAGCAGAACTGCTTGCAATTAAGGAAGTGCTTAAAATACTTAATCACATTCATACGACCAAAACAAAAGTTACCATCTTCACGGATAGTCAAGCGGCTATCAAAGCTTTGGTGGCGGATATTATCTTTTCTAAGCTGGTGAAACAAAGCCGAAATGAATTTGGAAAATTAGATAACCTATTCTCGATCTCTCTACTCGGGGCTCCTGGTTACAGTAAACATAGATGGTAATGAAAGAGCCGATGAACTGGCAAGGCAAGTTTCCAATCTCGATAGGCCCCTTGAGAAAAACATTCTATGTCCAATGAGAGTCGTCAAGGAGCCCATCCATTCATACTTTCGGGTCAGAGTGAATGAAAGGTGGCATAGGACTAAATATCTGTGGGACGTCGAGGAAAACATGGCCCGCATATAATATCAGTAAAACCAAACAACTCATAACCAGGTCCCGTAGTGATATAGTAAGAGTAGTAGCCATCAGTACGGGTCATTGGCATATAGAAAGTCACGCTGCCAAGCTAGGTATTCCTTTCAATCCCCACTGTCGCAATAGCAAGGATGCAAAAACTCTTCAACACTTCCTTTGCAGGTGCCCAGCATTAGCTAGAGCCAGACCCTGGACTTTTATTGAAGCTTTCCCCAGCAATATAGGTTTTATTGCGGAAAGAAAATAGGAGATCTGATCAAACTTCTCAATCTCACAGGGTGGCTCTAGTACTGAGTCCCTGGGAGGAGTGAAGATGCGAAAACGACCACCTATAACGTGGTCATGGTATTAGAAAGGCACAATTAAGTGCCAATTGGTTTTCCATAAGTATCTGGAGTGGCCACCTCTACCTACCTACCTACTCGTGAATATAATTTCAACTAACACTGCAGAGCCTCTGTTATTCCATTTTCCTACTCTCAACTGGTGATTTTTTTTATTTAAAGCCTCTCTCATTTCGAAAATATCTTAAGTGTAGAATAAATCCAGTATCGGCGTCTCAACTACCGGGTAATCAACAATAGTAAAGTAAAATCGGATAATGTACAAGTGAGAGAGACCATGTATCTCGCCATAAACGACAAGTTTGCCGGCAGATTGTTAGGATTGGAGTCTTACAATATTTACCTAATTTGTTTAAAAAACCATTAAAGGGTTAACTTAATATAAAAATTAGACAAAAAAGCCTTTATTTCACATATAAAACTATTTTCCAACTCAATCAGTTATATATTAAGTCGCAAATAAGATGTGGACATGGGTCAACATTTTATTACTGTTGAAAATCACCAACATAAGCGAAACAGAATATTATAATATAATCCGATTGGGTTTAACGGCTCAAATGTAAAGTAAATAATAATGATTCCAATAATGTAAAATGAAAAATTGAGTCATTAAAATGAGTTAATTATCATCAATAGAAATTTAATCAAACAGTATAAGATCTGATGGATTGTTAGAAGAGATTTATCATATCTGATGAGTGCTATATAACAATTAACTCTCTGTCAGACACTAGAATATTAAAAATCAAGCTAAAATTTAAAATGCTTTAAATGAGTAGTATTGTATACACTTAGTACTTTTCAATTGAAATATTTCAATTTTGCGATGGCAGGGGTTGAATACAATTGAAATTGTCAGTTAATTGTTCAACAGTGAATTAAAAAATGTTGATGTTTATTTTATCGATAAGAAATTTCAGGTCTAATTTGAAATTCATTTGGTAATACTGAAATTAATACCAATATTAATGCAGTCGAGCTCTTATGAGCAATGAGCAGGTTTAAAATTTTCTAACTAATCAACCCTTAACAGACTAGTTACAAGATTAATTGGATTGAAAATAAGTTTAATTTAATTTAATTTAATATAATTTAATTTAATTTAATTTAATTTAATTTAATTTAATTTAATCTAATTTAATTTAATTTAATTTACTTTAATATAATTTAATTTAATTTAATTTAATTTTATATTATTTAGTTTAATTTAATTTAATTTACTTTAATATAATTTGATTTAACTTAATTTAATTTAATTTAATTTACTTTAACATAATATAATATAATTTAATTTAATTTAATTTAATTTAATTTAATTAATTTAATTTAATTTAATTTAATTTAATTTAATTTAATTTAATTTAATTTAATTTAATTTAATTTAATTTAATTTAATTTACTTTAATATAATTTAATTTAATTTAATCTAATTTAATTTAATTTAATTTACTTTAATATAATTTAATTTAATTTAATTTAATTTAATTTAATTTAATTTAATTTAATTTAATTTAATTTAATTTAATTTAATTTAATTTAATTTAATTTAATTTAATTTAATTTAATTTAATTTAATTTAATTTAATTTAATTTAATTTCATCTAATTTAATTTAATTTAATTTAATTTAATTTAATTTAATCTAATTTAATTTAATTTAATTTACTTTAATATAATTTAATTTAATTTAATCTAATTTAATTTAATTTAATTTACTTTAATTTAATTTAATTTAATTTAATTTAATTTTATTTTATTTAGTTTAATTTAATTTAATTTAATTTAATTTACTTTAATACAATTTGATTTAACTTAATTTAATTTAATTTAATTTAATTTAATTTAATTTAATTTTAATTTTATTTAGTTTAATTTAATCTAATTTAATTTAATTTTATTTAATATAATTTAATTTAATTTAATTTAATTTTATATTATTTAGTTTAATTTAATTTAATTTACTTTAATATAATTTGATTTAACTTAATTTAATTTAATTTAATTTACTTTAACATAATATAATATAATTTAATTTAATTTAATTTAATTTAATTAATTTAATTTAATTTAATTTAATTTAATTTAATTTAATTTAATTTAATTTAATTTAATTTAATTTAATCTAATTTAATTTAATTTAATTTACTTTAATATAATTTAATTTAAGTTAATCTAAATTAATTTAATTTAATTTACTTTAATATAATTTAATTTAATTTAATTTAATTTAATTTAATTAAATTTAATTTAATTTAATTTAATTTAATCTAATTTAATTTAATTTAATTTAATTTAATTTAATTTAATTTAATCTAATTTAATTTAATATAATTTAATTTAATTTAATTTAATTTAATTTAATTTAATCTAATTTAATTTAATTTAATTTACTTTAATATAATTTAATTTAATTTAATTTTATATTATTTAGTTTAATTTAATTTAATTTACTTTAATATAATTTGATTTAACTTAATTTAATTTAATTTAATTTACTTTAACATAATATAATATAATTTAATTTAATTTAATTTAATTTAATTTAATTTAATTAATTAAATTTAATTTAATTTAATTTAATTTAATTTAATTTGATTTAATTTAATTTAATTTAATTTGATTTAATTTAACTTAATTTAATTTAATTTAATTTACTTTAACATAATATAATATAATTTAATTTAATTTAATTTAATTTAATTTAATTAATTTAATTTAATTTAATTTAATTTAATTTAATTTAATCTAATTTAATTTAATTTAATTTACTTTAATATAATTTAATTTAATTTAATCTAATCTAATTTAATTTAATTTAATTTAATTTACTTTAATATAATTTAATTTAATTTAATTTAATTTAATTTAATTTAATTTAATTTAATTTAATTTAATTTAATTTAATTTATATTTAATCTAATTTAATTTAATTTAATTTACTTTAATATAATTTAATTTAATTTAATCTAATTTAATTTAATTTAATTTAATTTACTTTAATATAATTTAATTTAATTTAATTTAATTTAATTTAATTTAATTTAATTTAATTTAATTTAATTAAATTTAATTTAATTTAATTTAATTTAATTTTATTTAGTTTAATTTAATTTAATTTAATTTAATTTAATTTTATTTAGTTTAATTATTATTTATTATTTAATTTATATAAAATTTATTTCAATTCATTTAATTCTATTATTTCAATAATAATGGTACAACAAAAATTTGGGGCCCTTTTCCGGGTATTATATGGGCCATGTCCAATCATAAGTTATCATAATTACATAAGTGAAAGAAATATTGGTGTCATTATATTGATTTAGAGTCTCGTCCCCATTCAAATTATTATTTCCATAAAATGTGTATACTGTTTTTGATTATACTAAATTAACTAATACAGTTGTAGAGTAGTTCTTAGAAGTTGATACCAGTTGATGTCAGGATTAGTTCTTAGAATGTAATACTAAGTAGTAATTTTTCAGACAAGCAGCCGAACCACTACTATTCAACTAAAAGAAAAGCAATATAAAAGAGAAAATCGATCCATTGAATTAAATTATAGCCAACATAAGAGAAATCAATGTATTGTATCCATCTATAAATCAAATATATTATGTACTTCCTCCTCCACTGGGTTGATTATTTTACTTAATATTTACCGAACAAAATAGTACATTGTGTATCTGACTATATAGCAATTGAAAGTTCAGGATTCGAATCCCAATCATGGCATATCAGTTGTTATAAGTTATATTTTTTCATAATTCTTTAAAATTAGCTAGAAATTAAATTTAGTATGATGGAATATCTATTGGTAATAGTTAAACTATCGATATAAAACACCCTGCAGAGGGAAAAAATATTCTATGGGAACATATTTAAGGCCACACAGTCCTCCAAAATATATGGACCAAGAATAAAAAACCAAAATAACCACATTACGACAGACGTCAGACGATAAACGATAGATGATAAATATAAAGTTTTCTACATTTACACGAATCAATATATTTATACAATTTTTTATTTGTTTATTTTATTTATATTCAAATTTAATACGCTCTAATAGTTACTTGGGCTATCGATAACTATTTAAAAAAATATAAATTATTTGTAAATTCGAATATGTCTCTAACTCTTTGCAAATCGATGTTCACCCCATAGCCTTGACAATTGACAAAAAAAAAATTAGCTACTACCTACCAGCCAATCAAGACACTATTATAAATTTAACCAACTCTCTATTCCTTATCTAAATTTTTATTACTTTATATATTTACTTTACAACAATCACATTTGTATATTATATATAATATACATATACTAACAATGATAACGCATATTCATACATTTTTTTTTTTTCTCCAATATATTATGTTTACAATTTTTATTTTGTAAACTCAAAATAGTAATTTGGGTCTATTTTATTCCCATCCCTTACATTTTTATTCACAATAAAAATCCGGTGAGGAAATGAAGATAAACAACAAAATGAGTTGCAAAATAACATAAAAATAATAACAAGAATAGCAAAAAAAAAAAACAAAAAAAAATTATATCACAGCAATTTAAAAACATCAAATAAAAATAAATCGACAGGACGAAAATATTATATTAGATCAGGAAATAAAATATAGAGATATACATAAATATATCTGTACTGTATGTATGTATGTATTGTAAGTGTATTGAAGGATATGACAAAATGAAATGATAAAAAATAAAATAAAAATGATATGTAAGAAAATTTTAAAATAAAGAAGAAAAAAAATTAAAAATAAAAATTATTTTATAGTGAAATTAGATTTGGGAAGTAATCCATGTAAAAAGATTTAAAAAGTGTTAATATAAATGTCCTTAATAAAGAAGTGTCTTTATGTTGGCATATAATCATACTACTTCATGACGATCTACATTTCATTATTAATTATTAAATCTTTTGTTTTTGCAATTTTGCAATTTCAATTTGAAAATTGTTGAATTATTTATTTTAAATGCTTCAGCCAAGAAAATCTTTGAATCTAGACCAGAAGGTATAAGACATTAAGGTAGACCACATCTTTGTTGGAGAGCCGAAATATCGGCAGACCTGCAACAATTTTGTATCTTCAACTAGAGAGAGGTAAAAATTTAATACGTAAAAGAAATTTAGTACGTTTATCTCAGGATCTACATGGTCTGTTAGCGACCTATGCAATTGAATAAGCGAATTTTTCATTTAAAAAGATTTGTAGATATTGTTAATCAGATTAAGGGCTCATATTGTCAATCAGATTGATCATATAAAATTAAATATCATCATCATCATCTTGTAACTCCTTTAGTGAAGTACGAAATGGATACAAACTCACTCGATTGTCTTCTATCGATGGCCTATTTAATTGATTTTTTTTCTATATTAAAAATGGTCTGGTGAACCAACCATTAACTTAACACTAGTCTTCTAACATAAATTAAATGGCTTTAGGTCACCCAGCGGTTTCCTTAAGATTTAGAAATTACCTAGGTAATCACAAAGTTTAAAGGATTTACTATTTTAATCAAATATTAAGTAATATTATGTTCCGTACATATATAATATCAGTTTCCGTGTCCAGTTGATGATCTCCAAGAGCTGTAGCGTCTCGGTGTTGACATATTGGAACAATCTTGCTTTATGTGTTATTGCAATTTTTTAAATTACTGCAGATGCCAGGTCGATGTGCAGATTTTTGCATATGTCGCTATTTCGGCTATACCTAGAAGCATTGATCATATTTTTTGGAATCTTTGAATGGATTCAATATTGGCTTTAGCCGCACATCCCCATATTTGAATACCATATACCCAATATTTTTTTTTACTATATTACAAAATTTTTTGTCGGATATATTAGTTCAGCTACGACTTCGGCCATTGTTGTTTGCTTACATTATAAAACCCTTATAATTCGCAATGACCCAGAGAACAATATTAGGCAAACAAAATCAAATTTGAATGGTTAGATTTGGTATCAAATTGTATTGCCATTGAAAGAAATAAAATTTCTAATTTTTAAAGGATTAAAGCTTTGTTTCTCAATAAACAATTTTTTTTTTTATCAAAACAATTGAATAAACACTTTAATACTGGCTTAATAGTGTAAAATAGAAAGCGTGAGAGTAACTGTGGTAGGTGAAGACCAAGGAAAAGATGGGAAGACAATAATTGAAAAATAATACCTATAAATCTTAAATTGGAGACAAGTGGTGCAAGATCGACCTCTTTGGGGGAGTATTGTATTGTAGAGTATTGTATTTGAGTATTGTGAAGTCTAAGCTTCACCCAGAGTGTGAATAAGATGATGATAATGAATACTGGTTTCGTAATAATTTTAGCTTTGTTAGTAAGTATATAGGCTGAGTATTGATTAGTACATGGTTATCACAGGTTAGTTTGTTATCAGGCAAAGCGTATGGAAATCTCCGGAAAAAAAAAAATTGGTAAAACCTAACCTAACCTAAAATATCAAAATCCTAAAATTTCAACATCTCGAATTTTGAACATAAAGTTTTTGAAATAATACATTTGACAAAAGAAAATTAATTTTAAATTTAATACCAAATGAAAAGGAATGGCTATGATGAACATTGTTACCAATTTTTTTTTTCAAATATTGACATTTTGGTTACTCATATTTTTTGTATTACATTTTTGGAAATATATTTCAATTTTCAGATAATATTAATTATAAAAAAAGGTAGTAATTAATGAAGGGCACAATATTGTAAAATTTTGTTGTGGCATAAAGACTAAGTTGGACAACGGTATGTGGTATTTATAAAAATGATAAACAATCATAGTATGCCAACTAGAGCAAGAAGTACAATACTAGAGCAAGAAGTACAATACTAGAGTAAAATGCACAATACCAGAGCAGGATGTTAAATACTAAAGCAAGATGTACAATATTAGAGCAAGAAGTACAATACTAGAGCAAGATGTTAAAGACTAGAGCAAGGTGTACAATACTACAGCAAGAAGTACATTACTAGAGCAAGAAGTACCCTCGAAAGTTTCAAGTTAACGATAATGGAGAATAGTTACACAAGATAGAGCAAAATCGAAGGTCGTAAGCCAGTTTAAGGCTCATTCCGAGTTGAATAACCATCAGATGATGATAATTTCCAAATGAGCCATTATTTGATATATATCAGTAATATACTTCGCAACAACACTTTTCTAACAATAATACCAAGCTTCAGTAATATTTATGTATATTAAAAATATGCTTTTGATCTGTCTTGGGTTACCCAGAAATTTGTCTTATTTCTGTTTTTATGTATCTGAGTTGTTTTTAAAAGCGCTTCTTGACTGCTACTTTCTTTTATTTGATTTTTTTAAATTTTTTGATCTTGCCCCTCTGTTGTTGATTGTGCAAAACAGGACCAATTTTTAGTTTCCGCTTTCGCGATGTAAGTAAAACTTGGAAAATTGATTACAGCTATTTGTGGTGGGGTTTCTTTTATGTATAGGTTTTTCTAGTGTGTCTTTCAAGAGTCTGTGATGTCATCACCATTGGAATATATATCAAGTAATTTTTTTTTTCAATACATAAGCGATCATAATATGTCTGGGCCGGCATGTAGGCTTTTAGCTCATTATGCCCTTCTCCACCCCTTAACATAGTCGACCTTTTTGATAAAGACCAATACGTTTGAAGGTTTTATCCTGCATAAGTTTTCTGAGGTTATGTGGTGCGTTTTCAACAGCCTGAGTCTCAGAATTTGAAACTGATAGACAGTGGAGAGTGTCTACTCGTGGAGAGTATCTACATGTTGGGTTGTATCTTAGTGCTAGTCTTTACATGTGCTGATTATTTGTTGTTATGACCAGTAATAATAAGTATGCCCACAATCTTCCTACAGTCTGCTCAATTGAGAGTTAGCAGGAATTCGGTTATTTTGGTTTATATTCTTGGTACATAATAATTTGCAGACTATGTGGCCTTCGATATGCTCATATAGAATATTTTTTCTGTATGCAGGGTGTTTTCTATCGATAGCTTAATATTACCAATAAATATTCCAACTGCCGGTTCCAGTCTATAAATATTAACCACCGATGATCTGGCTAGCTCGTCAGCTTTCTAATTTCCGGCCAGACTACTATGATCCGGTATTCAGATCAGTTGTACCTTATTTCGGAGCCCTATATGAGGTTTAGAGCTTCCTTCGAACAAATTGAGCAGACTTACTAAAATACTTATTTTTATGTGTAAGCTACTGTTTAATACTAAATGCGAATTAGGTATATCTGGTGTTTCCAGAAAATTAACAAAAATTTGAAACTGTTGATACAATCCAAAATATTGTCTAACGGTGTGTGTAGAATGCTACACACTTCTACTACTTTCATATAATTAAACGCATTTTTCATTTGTGACGAACATTTTTTTTTTTTGTTTGAAGATTTAATAAATATTTGAATTGTAATCTTATATATTAATACGCTTAAACGTCTGTTAAACTTTTCACAAAGCTTTTTTCAACTAGATTAGATAAGTTTATTAGAACTATTATGAATTACGATAGTATGAAAAATTTTTTTTAAAGACATAAACGACAAAACGATAAAACCAAATAAAACCAAAAACAAATTAAAATTAAACTAAAAAAAATTCACCTATTGAGCAATAGCATTGACTATATCTGATTACGTGAATAAATTTAAAAAAAAAAACCAAGTAGCAAAGACAACAACCGAATTATCAGAATATAATTATTATATCGATTTGTAAAAATAACTTTGTTAAAATATTACGATACTAGCTTTGTAACCCGTCATAAATGACGGAAGAAAAATAAATCCTAGTTTCTTTTTTTCTTTCATTAGATTCTTTATTCCGAAATTACAGTACTTATGTTTATATCACTTTTTATTTATTTTTATTTATATTGGCCTAACACTAATCTTTTTGTTTTTATATAACAGAAAAAGAAGTACCATACCAACAAATTTGTATAAAATGTTTGTATTTTTGTATGGTATACTCGTACTCACTTCCATTTAGTTATAATTCGTTAGTTGGGTTCCATTTAGTATAAATTATACCGTAGTAGCGTTATTGAGTCCTCCGGGAGAGCAAATTTAAAAATGGGATCTTATTTTCATATAAATTTTGTCTTTTGTATAATGTATAGGGATTTTATTTTGCTATATGAATAAACTGTTATTATGGTATTGTGTTATTTTTAAAAAAATATTCAAAATTTTGTATCTAAATTGGTAAAATTTACAAAAAATACAAAAACATTTTCATATATAATTTTCAATTTAAAAAAAACAATGTTTTATTATCCGACGTAGAAGTAGAGTTTATTATCCTACTCTACTTCTATCAAGTTCTATTGATTGAACAGTGAACCTGAAGAGTGAAAATAAAATAATATTTTTGGAATGGAGCATACAGAACATACAGAATACAGATACAGGAAATAATAAAAAAAAAACAAAAAAAAACAAAAATAATTTTTTTTGAGTGAAGTGAGTTACGCACAGAATAATGACAAAAATAAAAGGTATAAGCAATAAAGTAGTATAATGTATAATATTATACAATACAAATATGCTGATACACATGTGTATTATTATGTATAATTTTAAGTAATAAGAATAACCTTTGAGTGAATTATGTTTTTTTTTGTGTTAAATGCTGTTTGCCTTTTGGTTATTATACCATATTAAACTATTGATTAAATTTCTATTAGTCCTTATTGTTTGTTTTATTTATATTATTATTATTATTTTTTATTTTTCCTTATTATTTGCGAAGAAGACTAACATTAAATTAAAAAAATATAGTTCATGCAACCAATTTTTCCTGCAAAGGTTCAGCATGGTAGACAGGGGTTAAAAAAAAGCACAAAAGCAATTTGTATATATATGCATTTGTATACATATGTAATTTGTATATGTGTTGGAGCGTTCCGTCGAACTTACAAACATCCAGATAAATGCAGAATAATATATATATATATAATTACGATATTACAGCAAAATTACCATTATAGATCGTAGTTAACTCATGATTGATCATTAACTTATGAAAAGAGACATCTATCAGAAAAAAAAGCTCGAAATATCGTAATTAAAAAAAAAAATCAAAATTTGACGTTTTCATAACAACAATATTTTCGATTTTAAAAATGTTCTTGTTATATTGTAAACATACGATTATTTTAAGTTTTGGTAATAAATATTTTGATGTCATTGTAGAATCGTTTGAGATTGAAAATATTATTAATGATGGTGAAAAATAACTTATAATTATTGTAAGTAAATTGATATAAACAGAATATAATATTATAATACAAGACAGGACCAAAAATTTAATTGTAATTTGAGTGAAATATTTTTTTTTAGGAATCAACTACTGCAAGTGCGTCAGAACGAACTACCTCCTCAATTGCAACAACACCTTCAATAATAACTCATCATGCCGATCTAACAAAAAAAATAATACTAAATTAATATTAGTACAAGCTAGAAAAAATAAAAAACTACAATGAAATTATTAAGCAGAGTTTTGTATTTGTAAAAACGCAATGAATTACTTAAAGCCATGCTAGAACTAGAAAATAAAAAGTTAGGATTATAGCAAAAATTAAATGAATATTTAATTTCAAAATTTTAAACTGTTTTAAACTAGGGTTGCCAGAAGGGAAAAGTTTAAAAAGAGAGTTTCTTCGGCAAAAAAGAGGACAAAAAGAGAAGGGTGTATATAAAATTAAAATATATATATATACAAAAAATATATTATACCAAATAATTAATATAATTTAATAAAAAAAGACCCAAATTTCGAAAGGGAAAAGGACCTATAAAGCTGACCTGCAGATTTATATGTAGAATCAACTGTTAAAATAAATTAATAAATATGACTTTATTTCATCAATCGTTTTCTTCATAAAACCAGAACACATAACATTAAAAATATTTTATATAAATAAATTATGTTTTATATTAATATAATATACTTTATATTAAACATAATATAAATTTATTTCAGCAACAAATCACAATATTTCAATTTTCCAAGCTTCTGTTTCATAATTTGTCGTTTGATTTGAGTTCATTACTTCTATTACAAAAATTATTACCACATTTTATTTCATTGTAAAATTATTTGCTGTTTGTATATTTATATATAATTGCATGTGACGACTAACACTGTCTATATTTAGACATTTTCTCTCATAAAATCCTACCTTGCCTTTGAAATATTAAATCCATTTCAGATTTAAAGGTTTTTTTTTTAAATTCATGGGAGGAAATATTTTTTTCAATGAAGATTTTTGACATTTTTGCTCTTTTTCTTTATAAAAATAAGATAAATTCAGTTTAAGAGAAAAAGAGAGCAAAAAGAGATACGAAAAATCCGAACGAAGAAAGAGAGTGAACAAAACGATCGTGTTGAAAAAAGAGTACATGTGCTCTTTAAAAGAAATATTCTGGCAACCTTATTTTAAACTGTATTGTATTTTTACTATGACTATTATGAGACTGAAATATAAAGTGATATGAACAATTTTTTTGATTTTTAATTGTTTTAATAATTCTGAATTTATGTGATGTATTTAATTCTTCAATATATAAAAATATATGGTTAAATAATTTGCTCATATTGTATACAATTATAATATAATATTTAACTAAAAACATAATTCTCTATTTCACAGTTATATGTTGCTTTGGCTAGAGTACGATCTTTTGATAGTGTTAGTATAGTATAAAACATTATGAAATATTTGAATAAGTATTAAAATGTTAAACTATTTTTAAGATATTAAGTAAAGTCAATTTTAGTTTTAAGTTTTTCAATTTAACTTATTTATTATGTAATAAAAAAATATGTAAAACATTGATTTTTTTTAAGAAAATAAAGAAAATAAAATAAATTGTTTCATTTATAATGCTAATGCTAGACCGGCGAATGTTACGCCGGGAATAGCTAGTTGTAATTAATTATATTAATTTAGTTATAAACAATTTTCTTTTTTCTGATCCTTTTTAGATTAATTTTTTTCTTCTATATTTGGTTTTTTTGTAATATAAAACGTATTGGATTTGATCTTTTATATTCTCTATATCCGAGATTATTTTAGGTTTTTTTTCTTTTAATTTTCAATTTTAAATTTTTTTTAGGGATTTGGAATACTATCACACTATATACATATACTAATTTTCCATGAATAACAAAGGTTATATTAAATTTACATTTCCTAAAATATCTCAGAACCACTTGTGTTAAACTTAATAAAAGTCTTATTATCTTTCTCTCACTTCTCTGAAGCCGTATTAAGGGTAAGAACAAAATTTTAATAGTATTAACATTTCCCAACTCTTTTTTATTTTTTTTAAAAACAACACACCCAAGTTCAATATAATTTTTATTACGCAATCCAAAGGATTTACAAAAGAAAATTAATTTATTGTTCTTCTTTTTATACCTCTTCAAACTTACACGGTATAAAATCGTAGAAAATCTCATTGCGTTTTTCTTTTGTGTACAAAAATTAAAATAAAAAATAAATAAAAAAGGACACAAGATTTTCACAAAATTCAACATTGTTATATTGTGCTTACACAGAAACAAACAAAAAAACACATTGTTATTGTTTTCCTATGTAATAAGGATACAACGATGCAATATTTTTCTATATAATTTCATTTATTTTCTATCTCTTTTCCTCATTATATTTATTTCCTAGATGTTATTATTTTATTTTCTAAAAATTGTGTGTATTTTTCTTTCAATTTCTTTCAATTGCCAATCTCATTTTTTATTTCTCTAAAATTGGTTCAATTGGTTATTGTTTTTTTTTCAAATTTAAATATGTATATATATATATATTGTATATATTTACAATGAGAATTGGTCCTTTTATTATAAAAAATAGAAAAAAAAATTCTTTGAAAATAAAAACAAAAAAAAAAAATATAGGAAAAGGTATGTTCATTGAAAATATTTGTATTTTCCTCAATAAAAATATTATTTTTCCAGGTTAGTATTATCTACCTTTAGATATTTGTTGTTTTTATTTTTTTTTTTGTTTTAGTTTGTTTGTTTTTTTTTTTTTTGTTTTTTATTTTTTTTTTTAAGGACTTACCAAGCATAATATTGTCTATTGTGTTGTAAAATAAAAATATATTTCATATTTATTTATTAGAGTGTCCATTTTTTATTTCAAATTGAAGATTTTTTAGAACATATGTACTCAAGGTAGATAGGTAGGTAGAAATGGCTATTTTAAGATGCTTCTGAAATACCAACTATCACTTGATTATTGCACCAGATTATTCTTCATTTATTGCACCAGACTTAGCATCAGATATACGCCATCACTTTGCAAACTCATTAAGAATACGTAAATCTCATTTTAACTGTCTTTATATTCACGAGCATGCAACTTTTGCTTTACCAGCAGTAATTGAAGAACTACCAATACCTATACAAGAACAGCTTTATGACGAGTTATTAGATCGTGATGCTCAAAAACAATTAGAAATGCCTCAACCAGCATTAAATTGGTCATTAGAAATAACCGCACGTTTAGGTTCACGTTTATTAGTTTTATGGAATCGAAGTGCTGGTAATTGTTTGTTAGATTCGGCAATGCAAGCTACATGACGTCTTTTTGATCGTGATAATGTGCTTCGTAGAGCTTTAGCAGATAGTTTACACCAGTGTGGTCAAATGTTTTAAACGCGATGGAAAGAATATGATAAAGCTGCAATGTTAAATTTTACTTTAAAAGAAGCGCAATGGGAAGATGATTGGGCGTAATTATTATCATTAGCTAATCAACCTGGCTCATCTTTAGAACAACTACATATATTTACGCTAGCGCATATCCTAAGGAGACCTATAATTGTTTATGGTGTAAAATATGTAAAAAGCTTTAAAAAGGTAGACTTTCTTTACCTTTATTATGGGAACAAAGTTTTTGTATAAAATCGCCAATTGCTTCAGGCTATGCACGAGGGCACTTTAGTGCTTTAGTTCTAATGGAACCTTACGCGAGGATTGAAGCAAGTCGTGATGGACTTGAAGATGTTACATTTTTACCTTTAATGGCTTGTGAAATGAAAATGTTACCTATTCATTTTTAACGCAGTCAGAGATGGGAAGAGAAGAGACAATAATGCGTCAATGGTTAGCGGCACTGAAAGTGGTATACTTCTAGTTGCGCAACAATCACTTCGCAAGCGACCCTTATTAGTTGCACAAATGTTAGAAGAATGGTTAAATCATTATAGAAGAATTTCACAAGTTATTGCTGCACCGTTTGGAAGGACGCCAAAAACTGGATATTCAAGCGATGGTGATTCTGACCAAATATAAAAAATGCTTTAATATTAAGAAAGATAAATTTGATCTATTTTCAAATCAATAGAAGAACCTTTAAAAGGCAAAAATTTAAAAAAAAATTTAAGTTATTTTTGAAAATTTAAGTAAAAATTTATTAATTTACGTTTTTCTAACAGAGAAATGAAAACCAAATACGACTGATATTAAAAAATAATATTTTATGTATTATGTTTAATTATTCATTTTTCATGTTTTTCCAACAATTTTAATACTAAAAAAATAAAAAGTTATTTGTCAATTATATTTAACTAGCAAAAAGGCCCATCATATGACGGTGGTAAATAAAAAAAAATGTTTTAAGACACTGCACAAAAAAATTGGTATTAATAAACGTACTCAAATATTATATAAGTGTTGTTGTGTCGTGCTAAACCTTACAACTTTACCAGCTAAACTTTAGAAGCTATGAAGCGCGAGTTAATAAGGCAGTGGTCAGAGTTGCCTATAGGACTATTTACAGAAATGGTATATTTTTCCGGATATGATGTTAGAAATAAGTCTAACATTGTATTCCAGATTGTTCAACATAAGTGCAGAGTACAAGCACTATGAGTTGAACAATCTGGAATACGAGTAGGTTCTTTTACCAATTGAGTTGATTGGTGAAGGGAGCTGAAAAGCTCTACATATCTACCTTCTGACGTAGTTTGTGCTGAGTATTGAAGCCAATTTTTGTTGTGGACATTAAAATCACCCGCAATTGTGATTTCTGTTTGCGGATAGTCCTGAAGAATGCTATTAATAGAATCTGATAATTTATCAAATTCTATAGTAGAGTCATTGTTCGAAATATTTGGACTTATATACAAAAAACAAAAGTGTATGATATGGCTTCCTATAAGAAATTTTACCGAAATGTAGTTGAATTCCGGATTTGAGCTATGATTATATTTATTCAGAATTTGGTAAGCCACATCATTGCGGACATACAAGGCAATCCCTCTACGAGGGCTAAAAAAAGACTCAAGTTTGTAACCCGTTACGCTAAACCTGTTAGCGTCTGCGTTTGCAAACACTTGAATTTCATTTAGAGCTAAAACAGCTGGATTTTCAATGGAAAGATGAATGTGTAAACTCCGAAATAATTTGATTCTAAACCATTTATATTTGCAAAATCAAGATGGAATTGTTCTTGCATAAATGTACTTAGAAGCGATCAAGGATAAGTGAAACAAAAGAAGAGAACGACAAGAATAAGTAAATAAAGTAAGTTAAATAAAAAAAAAAAAAAATATAAAAAGATAAATAGATACAAACGATACATAACACACATGCTGCCTTAATAATTTGCATTGAACCCGACTTGAGTCATTCCTACGTACAATAGTATATGCACCTTATGGTACGCAGCAACAACGAAAATCGAATTCAATACAATATTACAGACACAAAGATTTACTGTAAAATTTAAAATTTATGTTTAAATTGTTGTTGTTAATTTTTGTTAATTTAATATTTAATATTTATATATTTTTGATAGTATTTTAAGAGAAATAGAAAGTAAATATATTTAATTTATTAGTATTAATAATAAATAAGAGATGTTAATGTAATAAAGAGAGATGTTAATGCAAATGTTAGTAACTAATTAATAGGTGTTGGTGCTCATCTTCATTATAATGGTTGATGGCGGTTTTTTTGTATTATCTTGTAATTTATTTTAATTATTATATTTTCATTTAGTTGTATTTGATCGTTAGTGCTTTAAATTATTGAATTATTGATTATTATTTTTTTGTTTTTTTTTGCTTAAAATTTTCTACTTTTATTTTTATGTTCCAATTATTATTTAAACTTAATTTGTGTTTTGATTTTTATTTTTTTGTTTTTTTTTTGCATTTTAATTTCACTTAACACCGAATTAGTTGGACACTTTTTTTTTTGTTTTAATTATTGAATATTGGTTTATTGTGAAGTTTTTGTTTAAGTTTACAAAATTAAAAAGAACTTTTGAAGAACAAATTTCTTTTGCGTCTGTACCGGCAGAGTGTTACATACGATTCCAATATAGATTAGTAATTGGATATTGTCATTTCTTTATATTCAATGCTTCTAAATCTTATACTTATAAATTTGGTTGGCATACATGTATTTTTCAAACATATTCAACAAATTTATTTGACTATTTACCAAAATTTTTTAAGGCATAGTTAGAAAAACTATACAGGTTGTTTTCTTTCTCAACTCCTACTTTTTCCAATTTCTAACCTTGTGTCCTATTTATGATAATAAAAAAGGCTAATTTAACGGGGTCAAGGTCTGAAAATAAATGACAATTCTGTGGTAGTTGAAGATAAATATATTCTAGGAATAAATTGTTTCCCTTATAGCTGTTCCGATTAGGACTTCTGCGATTATTAGGTTTGATTTTAAATTTTTGACTGCTAACCGGCTTCCATTGCAGAGATCATTACAGAGAGTTTGGTATTTAGGTTACTAAGTAATATTATTATAACTTCAACTTTCAAATTAAGTTTATGTGGAAGCATTCCACTTGCACAGCAGCCATTTAAAAATCCCACGGGTTAATTGTTGAATCTTATTATAGTTTTTCTAAAATGTTTAATACTTTCGATATCAGAATTTTTAAAGCAAGGTCTAATCTACTTTTTTGAATAGGCAGCAAAACTATCTACATTCAAACTATTTCCAAAACTTTCTGGTATAATTTACGCTCGTGTTTTACTTTTTTTTCTTTTCTACATATTATCATCATATCCATGAATTGAATACCTATTTCTTAAATCAAACAGAACAAAAAAAAATTTTATTCAAAACAATAATTTTTTTTTGTTATTTCCTTTCGACATTATTCGCCGTTCTCTTGAAAATAATTTTTAAATAAAAAAAAAAACAAAAAAAAAACAAATGAAATTTCAAAAGAGAGAGATTAATTTTGTGTATACAATTTTTTCCAAATGCATGTGATGGGAGTGATTATTTTTGTGTTATAAATTCTGCTAAATAATTTCTGTTTGTTATTATTGTAATACTAATAAAATGCCACGCTAACGCAGCAGCAGCAGCAGCAGGACATTGCCTTTCATTATATAAGATTATACATATGCAAAGAAAATTAATTGAAAAAAAAAACTATATGGTTAATATAAACCATAAAAAAAATATTTTATCTCATTTTAAACTCAAAAACAAAATGATTTTAGTTATTTAACAATTTTATCTTGTTAAAATTTCTCTTAAAATTTGTCCAATACATGTGTATACATGAAAATAAATAGTAAAAAATAAATTAACTACAACAATCTGTTTTTATTTGTACAAAGAAATAAATAATTATTATGCTTTTTCGATACCACGAATCGACCTATTCAAAACTGTTTCTTACAATTTATTACATTTTAATTCAATTCGAAATTCGACTAAAAAGGACATTTTATTTTAAATACAAATTGAAATTTTAACTATTTTAATATTTAAATTATTTAGATTTACTTTTAATTAATTTTGTGATCAACTATTGTTTTATATAAATTATAATTTCACAAAAGCGGCAACATACTCTATTTTATCAAAAAACTATTATTATTCATTGATTGATGGCAATATCCATGTTATTATTTTTTTTATACACAATCCAAATCACTAGGTGGGGAATTTTTATACCGATTGGTGTACGTTTGGCTATGGGTGGGAAAGGAAAATTCAAAAAAAGGAGAAATGTAGAAGGGAAGGAGGACAATTACGAACGAAAGTGTTCATGTTCCTCTTGAATTTATTTAGGTCATAAATGTAGAATTGATTATTTTTATAAAGTAAAAGACGCTTGTTAATTTCACAAATTTATTTTATTTCGGTCATAATCATGGATTATATCATGTGTGTGTCATGGATATGATCGTATCATGTGCGTATCATGGATGATATCATGGATCATAATAATGAATCAGATCCATTATTTCGGTCATCATTTTATGATCCATGATTATGACCGAAAGCTGGAAACACGTGCTGGAATAAAATAAATTTGTTAAATTAACAATAGTCATTTGCTTTTTAAAAATGTTTATAAAATTTCACCAAGAGTGTAAAAGTAAAAGCATAAAATCTGAATTGATTATGTTTGGGTAATACATAAAATGGAATTTGATTCCATATTCTGGATGTTGAGGTTATAAACGAATTTCCATAACTTGTCTTCTGCCATCTAGGGATTTCTACACGTCATGCTGCCTTCATCTTTCACGGGGGCACCGCTTAAGTGAAGATGATACACAGATTTAATTTATACAGCTCGTACATGCTCGTGCCTACGAGATATCTATTAAAAAGGGAGAGAATTCTAACCATACGACGATGTCCAAGAAGAGCTATATAAGTAGTGATATTTGGGTCATTGATTAACCGAATAGCCCGTTTATGTACTTTATGCAAATGTTTTGACGCAATACTAGAACCGCCAGCCCGTATGTGAGAATTGTACTGCATTTTGGGTCGTTTAAAACGCTTTATAGATTTTCAATAGGTGACAGGAGGAGAAGTAAGTTATACAGTGGTTAACAAAACCTAATCATTTGACTGCGTTTTGTGCAATATCAAATATATGATCATTTCACATCAATTTTCAATTTAAATGCATATACCTATTATACTTAAGCTTTCAAACCGCTGAAGTTTATTTACCTGCAGCAAAAGCGTAGGATCAAAAATGTAAATTTTTCTGAAGATTGCACTTTTAGAAGTGTTAAACTCGACTCTGTTTTTTAAGCCTCAATTAGCTATTGCGACCAAATCGTGGGTGAAGAAACTGGCCATGTCGTTTCTTTTGATTGATACAACGATCGATGTAGCTTCAGATTTTTTATGAAAATCACAGAAGGCTACTAGATTGCTATTGTTTGGAAAGCTGTTAATTGCACTGAAAGTGGTTTGGAGCAAATCATTTATAAATATAAGCAATAGCGTATAGGTGAGAGAACGGATTTTTGGGGAACACCAGCATTTACTTGGAATTGATCGATTCGTCCATTTGAGAGAAGAGGAACCCAGACATTTTGCTATTAATGCACTACTATGTTACACTCGATCGAAAGCTTCAGAAATATATTTATTTATTTATTTTATTTATCTTTATTTTATTTTGTTTACATCAAACAAATTACAATAATTAATTGAGATTACAATGATATTTACTATTATAAAAATAAAAAGAAGTAAAAGAATAAAACAAAAAAACAAGAAAAATAATAATAAATTTAACAATAATGAAGAAACAAAAAAAATGTAATAAAATCAAAACAGGTTTTAAAAAATCGTTTAAAAGTTAAGTGAAACAATATGTAAAACTTGATCCAGATTATATTATTTATTAATTAATCCAAAAGCAGGGTTCGGTAACAGTTGGTAAGTATGTTAAATATATAGAAGTCAGCACATTTATTTTGTTAATAAATCTTAAATTTCAGAATAAATTTCTACTACATAATATTGTAATATCAGTAACTAGAGAAAAATTAGTAACTACAAGATGAGTCAAATTAGAGGGATGGATAAGCAGATAATTCAGATTAAAGACGCTTTTTTAGGGCATCTTTAGAGAGGGAAAAATCAATAAAATTCTGGTATTTATTACCCATGATCATCATTCAATGGATTGGTTCATTCATTCCATAGTTGTTATCGATGAAAGGTACAGAGGGTGGAAGAGCGAAAGCACCTGATGGTATTTATTTGGATTAAGTTGGAAATGTAAGGAGAAATAATATTTCTTTTGACCATTTCAGTGACAAAAATAACATCCGCAACTTCGCGTCTTTTTTTCTTTATAGCAAGATGAATTAAATTCAATCTGTGCTCATATGGTGGCAGAAATAAGGGGTCTGACCAGGAAATTTTTTTGAATTGCCTCAATTCGTAGTGTATGAATTTCATAATAGGGAGACCAAACTTAGCTGGAATATTCTAGTTGTGGCCTAACAAGACATAAATACAGTGATTTGAGGATATAGAGCCACAATATTTGCTTCAGCCGAATTGTACAAACTGATATTTAGCTTCTAGTAAAGGTATGTCATTAAATCACAGGTGAACCAGTGAGATCTAAATTCATACTGCCTATCGTGACCAGCTTCTTGTTTATTAAGATCTCAGTCACTTTGGAGAGGATCGATAATATAGCTATAGCTCTGTGTTTGGATGAGCGATCGCTATTATTGCATTTTTTGGGAATTGGATTAACATGCGCAATCTTCCATTGTGTTGGATATACTTTTGTCGAGTAGGCTAAATGGAATACGTTGCGCAATGGGTTTGAAATAACGAAGGATATTTGTTTTAGAACCATAGCAGAGATGTCATCAGGACCGGTATACTTTCTGATATTTAGATTCTTGAGTGACCATAACAACGTGGCACGATCTCTGAAATACACTCTTCCAAAGAAGAAGTTAATTATAGGAACTGAAAGTGGATTTTGAGTCGTTGGGGGAAGTGCGGAATTATGAGAAAACAATTTTGCAAATCAATTTTAATCCATTTATCTAGTTTTACCTTGCACAAAACATTTTAATTTGATTATGATAATGCACTAAGACTATGGTACAATATATATGGTAATAAATGAATATAAATATAAATAAATGAATTTAAAAAACTATACTAACTAACTAATTAACTATTGCATATAATAATATAATACCATTTTTTTATTGAATAAAAAAAATTTGAACAAATTTTATTAAGATTGATGAGCTCCCCATCAACCGATCATCATAATGTCATTTTGTCATTTATGCTTATATTCAACAACCTCTAACCTCACCCTCTCCCAATTCTATTTTTATTTAACTATATTTTTGCTAGACAAATTAAATTTTCATTTATTTACTATACACATTATCGTTTAAATATTTATATACAACTTAAAATAAAGGACACTCTAACTATATTCTATACAAACAACTAGCAAGTAGATAAGTTATTTTCTCTTTACTATTTTTTTTTTTTGTTTTTTACAATATACAATCAAAAGTTCATCTTTATTAGGTAAGGTAAACTACCTAGAATAAAAATTGTCTAAAATGGTCTATTTTTGTAATATCAAGGATCTTGTAAATAGGGTAGGTATATGTATACATAAGGAGGAAAATAATAATAAAAAGTTGAATAGAAGATATTAAGAATTTTTGAAGCATGCAAGATGCTTTTTACCCATATGTGATTAAAAAAAATTTTTTTTTTTTTTTTTATTTAAGGTTAGTTTTTATTTACAGGTGAACAAATTTTTTTCTTATTTTCATCAAAAACCGTAGAATACAAATTTTAGCTGTATATGATAGGAATACCTACATGCAGACACAAAATGTTTAGAATTTTAATTCAAAATCAGTCAAGGTTATTAATTTTTTTTGGGTTTTAGTAGGTATATATATATATGTATATATATATAGGCATAGTATCTAAAATAAAAACAAATTCAATTTCTTGACTAAGGGGTTTTTCATTTTTATTTTCATTTTTATTTTTTGAAGTTTTCATTTTTATTTTATTTTTTGGGCATATGTGTCTTCTAACTACATAAAGATTAAAATAAAATAAAAAAAAAAAAGATAAAAAATAAAGGACGCACATTAAATTATTTAAAATATACCCTATCTAAGAAATTATTTAACATCAATATATATATATATATATATATATCATATTATAATATACTAAGACTGAGATTCCTTTTAAGCAAAACAAAAAAAAAATAACAATGCAAATTAAACAAAAAAAACAAAATGAATTCTTTGATCCCAAAATAGTTGAAAGGTGTAATTTTATCTAATATACAAAAATAAAATTAAGAACTGAGTATTTACTGAACTGAAAAATCAATAAATTTCATTTAGAAAAGAATATCTTAAGAATTTCAAAAATAGAAGTGAGAAACGTGTATAGAAAAGGAAAATGTTTGAACTTTTTTTGTTTTTTTTTTTAATATCATGTGAGGTGTCTTTTATAGAAGGATTTTCGGTGTCAATGTATAGCGTAGTATGGTTAAAAATGAAATTTATTTTATTTTAAATAAAATTAGTTTTTCTATCTAAAAATGGTTATATTGAATTTTACTGGCTTAATAAAAATAATTATTTTGAATTGGGTAATTTTAAAATTGAATAGGTCTTAATAGATATCAAAAAATATCTCAGCATATTTAATTAGTTTTAATAGTAGCTATCTTGTATTGCCATACAAATTGAAATATGTAAAAATTAAAAATTACAAAGTGAATTGAATATTGTTATATTAACTCTGTACTAATTTATAATAATTAATCAAATTATAATATTTAGAAATAAATTGTTAAGTAATCATCAGTATAAATTTGATAAATAAATATTGCAGTTGCTCTTAATATATTAATTATACTACCTAATATAATAACCATACTCTAAATAATTAGTTATAAAACCTGCGTCGGTGTCTTGCAGATTTTTTTGCCTGTAAACAAAAACTTGAGCAAGCGCGCAGTAAATACTTCAACAGTAATTCTTGTTCATAGAAGCAGCACATGCACAATTTGTTTATAAGTTATATTATATTATTATATATTTCTATATATATATATATATAATATATTTTATATTTAAATATATTTAATATATTTTAATATATATATTAAATATAGAAGAAATCAAAGCTACAATCAATATCCTGAAGCACAACAAAGCAACAGGTGAAGATAGAATTCCAGCAGAAATAGCCAAACTGGAACCCGACCTATTCGCAAAAGCAATTGAACCCCACATCAGAAAAGCATGGACAGAAGAGAATATACCACCATCATGGAAGAAAGGAATGATTGTCAAGATACCTAAGAAAGCAGACTTGGCAAATTGCAGCAACTGGAGAGGAATCACGGTTCTAAATACTATTCATAAGATAATAGCAATTATTATAAAGAAAAGATTAGAAGAAGTACTAGAACCAATACTACGGAAAGAGCAGGCAGGTTTCAGACCAAACCGAAGCTGTGTTGACCAGGCAAATACTTTACGGGTCATAGTTGAACAATCAGTAGAATGGAATGCCCCCACTATATCTACTATTCATAGATTTTAAGAAAGCATTCGACACAGTCAAGAGATGCGCAATATGGAGAACACTTACAAAGAAAGGAGTTCCTGAAAAAATCATCAACATCATCAAAGCGATGTATAAAGATGCAGAGACAACAGTTCAACACAGAGGTAAGATCAGTGATCCATTCTACACCAATATAGGAGTTAGACAAGAATGTCCACTATCTCCACTTCTCTTCAACACAATACTAGACGACATTCTAAGAGAAGTTTGCACTGGAATAAACGGAATAGAATGGGATCTCTTCGGAAACTTAGAAGACTTAGATTACGCAGATGATGTATGCCTCATATCAAGAAATCAAAGGGACCTACAGAACAAAGTCAACAGATTACAGGAAGCAGCAAAGAAATCGGGACTGGAATTAAATATCGAGAAAACCAAGGCAATGAGGACAAACAACAGTTATAGTGAGCCAATAACAGTGAGTGGACAACAGATAGAATACATAGAAGAATTCAACTACCTGGGGAGCATTATAACATCACGAGGAGGTGCAACAGAAGATGTCAACAGCCGTATAAATAAGGCAAGAAGAACATTTGGGAGCCTAATGAAGATATGGCGGAGCAACCAAATATCGAGAACAACAAAGCTAACATAATTCAGAGCATGTGTTAAGTCAACATTAATATATGGCAGTGAAACATGGCTCACTTCGGTCAGAATCAAACAGAAGCTACAAGTATTCATCAACAAGTGCTTGAGAATTATATGCAGAATATTCTGGCCGGCAAGAATTAGCAACGAGGATTTATGTATGATAACTGGAGAAGTACCGATCAACAGACAGATAAATAGGAAAAAATGGAAATGGATAGGTCATACACTAAGGAAATCAGATAGTGATATAGCAAGAAGAGCTCTAGAGTGGAATCCACAAGGACAAAGGAGACCCGGCAGACCATACAACACATGGAGACGCACAATCGATCAAGAATTAACAGTCAACAATTATACCTGGGACGATATTAAGGAAGTAGTACTCAACAGAGAGGAATGGAGGTTCACTATCGAAGCCCTATGCTACCACGCGGAGTAATAGGAGAAAAAAAAAAAAAAAATATTGAAATATATTAAAATTATTATATATTTTTTTTAAATATATTTATTTTATTATATTTATATTTATATAAATACATATGTATATACACATTTATTTTATTTTAATAATTAATTTAAATTTTTCAGTTACATATTTTCTGACATCATTACTTTGTTAAATTGCATATACTTTAAAAATCATTAAAAAGCAGGCGCAGTAAAATATCTGCACATTCTGCCCGACGTTGACGCAACAGCAATTACTATCAACACTAGCGTTTGCTTTTTATCTTTGCAGAATTTTTGACGATATGCAACTAGGAACAGAAAATCGTTTTTGTTTCGCAGGCGCAACCACTACGAACACGCCTTATTCTTCGACTTCCATAGCCATTGGTCGTACGTCGATTTGGTCGTTAGTGGAATTTCATAAAAAAAAATTAAAAAAACCTAGCTGTTTAAAACATATTTGTAAATTAATATTTATTTATATTAAAAAACAATAAAATTTAGATATTAAATAATTAATCTTCTTCATCCGAACTTATTCTATAAGTAGTGCATTCCCCTGAGCTGCTTCCAACAGTAGAACACGTTTTTTTTTGATAAAATCATCTAATGTTGTTAAAGCCGAGAACGGTGGCTTCATTTCACGGTAAATTTCAAAATAGCATGCTATATTTTTATCAACTAGCCGATTTACTTTTGAAAACCTATCTTCATTTGCATCCATCTGTTCTATTTTGTATAATGCCTGATTAATTTGATGAAAAGCTTTAGCCATTTATTTTGTTGTCAAATTGTTATTTGTGGATTATCTTCATCATTTGTATGGTACTTTCACCTACTAAGCCCTTTGAAAACACTTTTTTCTTCAATATCCTGATAATTTTCATTCGTAAGAATATTCGAGTTTAATGGTATATGAGTTGGTTAATATAATCTCTGTCAGCATCTAAAACAAGCTGTTGGCCAACCTCTACAATCTGATCTATAATTTGATCAATTTTAGAAGGGAAATATTAAAGTAACATGATCGGAAAATAGATTAAAAGTTTGTTGTTCCCTTTTGAACAAAGAATTTTACTTTAGAATGAACTTTTAACTTAGAAAGTTTAAGTAAAATGAGTGACGCAATTAATTAATTTTTCTTCAGAGCCATAGAAATATTTTTAATACCTCTTTTACTTTACGCATTATTTAAATCGTGATTACGCCTGATTTTCTGTACTGATTTATAAAATTACAATATAGTAATTGAAAATGTAGTACAATATATATATATACATAGAACTTAGGGTAGTCGTTGACTTATGACTGCCCGACTTACGACCATTCACACTTACGACCAATTTATTTTTCGACAATATCCACCATTTTAAGAAACAAGGTCGATGGTTTGTTGTTGTGAGAAAGAACGAAATAACAGCGCTCGTAAATCTAATGTAGCAAAATCAATCATTGCCAATGAAGAAGAATCACAGGCTGTTGGTTTGCCGTAAAGGTATGAAACAAAGTCACCCATTGAAATATGCAAAACTGAGGAACTATGGTAGAAAAGTAGCAAAGACTTCCAGTACCGTACTTAATTAAGCACGAAAAGGTGATTAAGGTGCTTCGGAATTCTACCTAAGTTACTGCGAAGAGCATAAAAATAAAACAAAATAAAGTAAAAATACGTGTTTTGTCAGTACAATTATAAAATTCGAAGGTGTTGTACATAATTACATAATTGTACAGAAGTAAATAATTGACTTAATTGTAAATGCAACTGGTATGCGCAAATTGATAACTTAAGTGGTAACATTTTTAATATATTTTGTAGAATATACTGTATAGACTCTAGGTGAAATAACAAAAGTTAAAAACTAAAAGTATATTTCACTAATTTTATTCATTATTCGATTATAAAAAAATTTATCAAATTAAATAACAATTTTTAATTGTTATTGGTAATATTTTTGTTTTTAATATTTTAACTTAGGTAATGGTATAATTTTGTCCTAAAGCCATCATAGATTTATTCCACAGTATTTGACTTGATAATTTAAAACAAATTTATAAAAGAAAACAAAATCTAAGCTCATTAGAAATTAAATTTAATATACTTAAAGAATTGTATTAAAATATTTGCAAATACATATACATATTATTTAAGCTAGGACGTTCGGTCCCATGCTAACTCACGGTTTAATCATTTAAATCAATTTGTTCACAAAATTATATTTTAACTTATCTAAACCAATTCTCCTTCATAAAAGAAATAATAGAATTATCTACTGAATTATACTGCGAGATAATAGATCGCGCAGTAATTGAGTGTGTTCACATTGAATTGCATTGGCAGTTAACAAAATCGGTTGCAAAAGCCAACTTTCAACGTTTAGATTACAATTGCATCTTCATAAATGTGTGCTTAAATGTTATCATTCCAATTTCTTCGCTTTGAACTCATCGCTTAGAACGCTTAGAAAAATAAAATAAATATAAGTAAAGAAATACAAAAACAATAAACTAAAAAAAAATCAAATAAAACAATATTTTCTAGATTAGATTTAGATTTTTAATTCATTTATTCATATTGTAGTAAAATACAATACTTAAAATATACATTTACTAAATAAAAAATAATAAGAAATAATAAGACAATTAATAATTCTAGTTTGACAATTTAAAAAATTTATTTTAAAGTGTAACAAAAAAAAAATAAAAATTGGTATATAAAAATTATAATTTAACTTCCTAGCTCAAACACTTTAACAATACTCCAGTCCATCTCAACTCCAAATAATTATCAGCTAAAAATTCCTCATGTATACCGGCTTTCGCAGTAGGCACAGCGAAATGATATTACACGATATGATTATGATCAAATTGAAATACATAGTTTAACAATTTATTGGTCTCTAACACATAGAAAAAAATTCATTTCGATTTTCCATGTTCATTAGTAAAAACCAAAAACACATCAAGTACAAAAATAAAGTAAATTATAAAAAAAAACCATACGCATAATATGATACGTACCTATCTACTAAATAAAATTGGTTTTTTTTTATGAATAAAATAAAAATTCGTTTATTAAAAATAAATTAAAATACAAAAATTTAATGCAAAGAAAAAGGAAGTCTGATGACAAAATAGCTCATAACCTATGTAGCACTGATCGCCGTATAGCCTTTCTAAGATTTTTTTAAAGGAATTAATTATAGTAGTAAAAATTATTTTAGGACCTTCGCTATTGAGTTATATATTTATAGTAGAAAAAAATTATTTTTTTTCAATTTTGTGAATTGGTTTGTCTGTTTTCCGTTGCTCTCCTATTACTTTTATTTCATTAATCAACGACACAATTTCAAACTATCATTTGCATTATATATAGTTATTTATTTATAAAATAAATCAAAATAAACTTCGGCATTAAATAAAAATCATAATTATAATATACTTCTTAGTTAATAATAATATACTTTTTAGTTAAAATCGGCCTAATATAGTCTAATACTAAATAAGTACTACAGTAAGTGTACCACAATAATCATCACTTCCTCCCACTTTATACAACTATTTAACAAAAGAAGATTTACAGTGTCATCCTAATTGCTATACAATTTTATATGTTTTATATTGAAACCCCATATAAATAAGACTGTCCATAAAATAGACGTACATATATATAAAAATGCTATATCGAAATATAAATAAAAAAAAAACCAGACTGAAAACAAATTATTAATATTTCAATCCATATTTCGTCGCATTCTTTTCTATGGCTCCCGTATATGGTAGTGCGTTGCGAATAAATAATAATTATATATATATTATTCTGCATTTATCTGGATGTTTGTAAGTTCGACGGAACGCTCAAACACATATACAAATTGTATATGTATACAAATGCATATATATACGAATTGCTTTGATGCTTTTTTTTAACCCCTGTCTACCATGCTGAACTTTTGCAGAAAAAATTGATTGCATTAACTATATTTTTTTAATTTAATGTTAGTCTTCTTCGCAAATAATAAGGAAAAATAAAAAATAATAATAATAATATAAATAAAACAAACAATTTTTTTTATTTATAATAATAAGGACTAATAGAAATTTAATCAATAGTTTAATATGGTATAATAACCAAAAGGCAAACAGCATTTAACACAAAAAAAAACATAATTCACTCAAAGGTTATTCTTATTACTTAAAATTATACACAATAATATAAATGTGTATCAGCATATTTGTATTGTATAATATTATACATTATACTACTTTATTGCTTATACCTTTTATTTTTGTCATTATTGTGTGCGTAACTCACTTCACTCAAAAAAAATTATTTTTGTTTTTTTTTTGTTTTTTTTTATTATTTGCTATATCTATATTCTGTATGTTCTGCATGCTCCATTCCAAAAATATTATTTTATTTTCAGTGTTAAGTGTTCAAATTGAAAATTATTGATGAAAATGTTTTTGTATTTTTTGTAAATTTTACCAATTTAGATACAAAATTTTGAATATTTTTTTAAAAATAACACAATACCATAATAACAGTTTATTCATATAGCCAAATAAGATCCCTATACAGTATACAAAAGACAAAATTTATATGAAAATAAGATCCCATTTTTAAATTTGCTCTCCCAGAGGCCTCAATAACGCTAATACAGTATAATTTATACTAAATGGAACCCAACTAACGAATTATAACTAAATGGAAGTGAGTACGAGTATACCATACAAAAATACAAACATTTTATAAAAATTTATTGGTATGGTACTCCTTTTTCTGTTATATAAAAAAAAAAGATTAGTGTTAGGCCAATATAAACATAAATAAAAATAAATAAAAAGTGATATAGACATAAGTACTGTAATTTCGGAATAAAGAATCTAATGAAAGAAAAAAAGAAACTAGGATTTATTTTGCTTCCGTCATTTATGTCGGGTTACAAAGCTAGTAATATAATAATAATCAATTATAATAATTATTATAATAATAAATTTAGTTAAAAATTTAAATTCCAAATCCCAAATTCCAATTTAAGTCCTACAACAAAATTTCCAAATTTAAAATCATATAAAATGACATTGTTTAATCTAATTTTCTAATAATTAACTCAAAAACGAATTAAAATATCCTTTTATCAAAAATCAAAATCAAATAATTTGAAAATAAAACTGTTCTACCAGAAAATTTTAAATATCTCTTTATATGTATTAATATTATATATACATTTCGTTTATATATATATTCTACACAAAATTTAATGTTTGGTTAATTTTTAACATCACCAATTAATGTTGTGTCCTTTTTTCGTCTTTTTTTTTTGTTATTGTCCTAATTTAAAAGAAATTACGAAAATACAAATCAACTTTTAATATTATGCTTTTGTATATGTATACATATTCCCTTCCAATTATTATCCCTAACCTAAAACAAAAAATAATTTTTTCTTTCATATTATAAAATGCTATCAAGGACATCAAAATTTATAACATATTCTCTCCTCTACCAATCATATAATAATATAATAATAATATAATCTTTTTAGTATAAATGTTACAACATATCCTTTTCATCATAAAAATCATTTTGTAGGATTTCAAATGAAAATGTTTTTACAATGAAAACTGTATTCTAACGGCATTCTGTCCCCTCCTAAGCTTTTATATCTAAAAAATATATTTATAATATAATATGTATGCATATGCATAGGCAAACATAGGTTTTAAAATGTATATAAAAAAAAAAAAAAAAAAAAAATCCATTTTGTATTTTATAGAATCATCCTAATTATTTCACCTGAAGCAAACAATTTAACTAACAATAACAAGGGTCATAATCACAACATATACTACTAACATAACCATATAAAAACATGTAAATAACCATTTACATTAAGAATGTTATAAAATTCATTTTTACAGCATTCCACTCAAACTTCTATATATAATATATAAATCGTAAAAGGAAGAAAAAAAAAAAAAAAAAAAAAAAACAGGTAAATGAGGAGTAAAAATGAAATTTAGGAAATTTGTTTATTTGCTTTTGTTTTATTTTTCTTTTTCACAAAATTTTTGTAGTCACTACTAGACATTTTTTTTTTTTTGTCATACACACACACAAATAATAATGAAAGAATTTGTTTTTTTATATCTTTATTGTCATCTCGTGATTTTTGTTTCCACTTAAACTTTGACAAAAAATTATGTTATTTTTTAACAAACTTAAATCGCGTAAAAAATAAACAGTAACGAGGTTATCACAATTCAAAAAAAAAAGAAAAAAAAACAAAATCAAAAAACACTCATAAATGTACTATACATGATGAGTACAAAATATTTCCTCATTTTATGTGAAAATAACTGTTGTTCATTTTGTAACTGTAAAAAAAAAAGTTTTATATTTCTTAAATAACGCAAAGATTAAGGTTATCACCTCTCCACAATAATTATTGCAACAATACGATCGTGAAAAGTAAAAAAAATAAAAAATTAAATTAGAATTACAAAATGTGGTTGTAAGTAAAGTATTTTGCCGCAAGCCAATAACAATGAAAATGAATATGTGAATGATGAAATCAATCTGGTTATCTTTAAAAAGCTAATTAGCACTTAATTGTATCTATTTGATGTCACTATACTCGAGTGTACTATTTGTTGTTGTTGATGAGTTGTTTTAGGGGATTATTCGTTCAAAAAAGTCAGTATTAGAAGTATCCTGTGTGATTGAAACAGTAATTTCGTTAAAGTTCGGAATAAACTTTATTAACTTCTGTCATTGTTGTTTGTTTCTGGTAATTTTTTTTTTCCTTACTCCTCTTGGGAGCATAGGGATTCGATTTACTATGGGATCATCATTTTATTTTCCGGGGCAATGTCTAATTTCATTTTTAATCTGCTTATACTGTCTAAGTAGGGGACTGGCCTACTGTAGAAGAACAATTTAGCTCTATCTGCGCCTACGTGGTAAGACGACGTCATATTTTCTGCAAGTTGTCGCTGCGAATTTATCCATTTTTGACGTTAAGATGCCTGACGTTACTATGCTTACTGGGTACGTCATGTCACATATACTTTTGTCAATTATTGACAATTGTGTAATTATTATTAGTGTTTGTCCAATATTTATTTATTGTGTTGTATGAGATATATGAGTATTAGTATAAATATTGATATACATAATATTTTTAGTTATATAAAGTATTAATTATATTAATTATTTTTTATTGATTATAAATTTTATAAATAATATTTTGCTATTTTTTTTAGTTATATTTTGTGCCCCCCCCCCCCCCACGGGAATCGAACCCGTGACTACCACATCGTAATTGAAACACATTTCTGTGTTCCAACCGATTAGGCCACGGAAGGTATTTATTCTGGTGATTACTTGTCCAAAAAAGTCAGTATTAGAACCAAACTATGTGATTGAAACAAGTCCGTTGGAGTTCGGAATATACTTTATTGGCGTCTGTCATTGTTGTTTGTTTAAGTAGATTGCTCGACAGAAATATCCATTCAATATCCTACCCATGCCGTTTAGGAAGTCAATTAGATTACTAAATTTTATTATTATGGCCCAATAGCTCTTATAATGTTTGAGAATGACCTACTTAAAGTTCGGAGGCTGAGTTGTTCATCACAATTGGTCAAAAGCGAAATAAATAGGCTCCCAATTTTGTGATTTTTATTCAGAATAAATTGTTATTCAGACAAAAAAAGAAAAAACAAAATTCATAACGGTAAACGTGAATATCAAAAATATATACATTGTAAATTAAATATATTTTTTCTGGTTTCTGAAAAAAACCAATTGTTCTGAATTTTTCCAAGAAAATCGACTTTAAATAAAATATCAACTCTTGCTATTCAACAATATAATAATATATACATTTATATATATATATATATATATATATATTGATATTTTATTTAATATATATATATATATGTTATTGATAATTAATATATGTATATATATAGTAATTATTAATGAAAGCCAGAAAATATAAAGGTATATCACCACAACTGAAAAGATTAAAAATTTGTTGAAAGATATTTTCAAAAATATGTAAAAGTAAAAATTAATTAAACATCACTCGATGTAATCTACATTAAAAATTAAATTTAAATCAAGAATAGAACTGTTTATAAGTCCTATTGGATTAAATCGATAATAATGGTATGAGTTTATTGGGTATAATAATACATAATATAAAGCTACCGGGCTTATTGTGTCTTAATAAAGAGTCAAATCAATTCACAAAAAAAAATTTATGAAAGTCAATTCGGCTGAAAACCGAATACATCACAAACCTAACTAGAAAATCGTTGTCCAACTTTATAAAACAAATCATACAAGAAGCTGACACAAATCAACTAAAAGAAAACTCTCTGAAAACATATAAAAGTATTATAAAAATACATCCACCATTTAAATCGTTTAATACGATAGACAAGAGTGAAAAAATTAGTTCTATGAGATCATGTCAGTGGAATTGGCAAATCCTGACAACTTGTAAAATTGAAAGTTGACTGAGCGATGATTAAGGTCGACTTAAACAATGTGAAAATAATGTTAGAAGTAGTCCTACTTTATTGAAAGTAGTCCTACTTCATAGAGGTAGACAGTTAAAGTCAAAAAACCCAAAGAAAATGCTGTTCTATCAAAAACAGTTTCTACTTTCTGAATTTCAAAAATATTCTTTGGGTCAAAAAATAAAATTTGTCTGTAAATACCTGAATTTATGTTTGGCATATTATATAAAACATGCAATGTATATTTTTTTTTTTGTTACAGGTATTGGGAAAAGTTCAACTCTAAATTTCGATTTAAAAAAGACTAGATTTTTATATTAATATTAATAACATCACGATTAAATTCTAATTAAATTTAGTGGAATGCGCAGTCACAATGAGCCACCAATTTTCAGCTGCGATTACAGTGAGTACACAATACCGTTATGAATATATTTATATACAACTACACCCCTTATCAATATATTCATCTATACCTGTTTAAGTCCATCATCATACGTAAAACCTATTATATAATATTAGGTAAACTATAATTTCTTAATATAACGTTTGGAATATATATTTATGATCTGTGTTCCTAGAACAATAGAGCTATCTAACAATGGATAATGGCCATAAGTATTTACTAAACGTAATATATAGAATTAGGTAAACTATAATTTTTTAATATACTGTTTGGAATATATATTTATGATCTGTGTTCCTAGAACAATAGAGCTATCTAACAATGGATAATGGGACCTATCCAATACATCACTGAAATATGTTCTGAATATAATCATTAAGCCAAGAACAATTAATAGCGCACCTAAAAAATTACATTAATATAAAAAATAACTCATTTGCACCAACCATGACAGTAACATATACATGTATTAAATCAATTTTCTATATATATACCATATAAATAGATATATACATACATACATAATTATATTTAATCTGCGAATTAAAAAAAGTACGGGACAGTGATATCTAAACTATTTCAAACCGATTTTCATTATTATTATTTTACATGACAAATAATCTAAAAGGAGACGTGGCGAATTCAAATATTTTTTTCAATTAGAAATTTCAGTTTGAAATTTCACCCCTTGTATAAGTCATTTTAACATACATAAATTTATCATATTACCAAAACCACAGGCCCGATTTAAATTTAATTTTTAATTGTTTTAATTAAATTTTTTTTATGTATAAGGTTGCTTTTTAAGGTTTCACGTTTATTTAGTCTTACAACTTCTTACATATGCACATACTGCTTACATACGTAATCTTACATACGTATATATATACTATAGTTTATGTTATCATGTTATGTATATATTATCAAAAGTGGTTTACTGTAATGCATCAATTTTCACATTTTTAGTAAGCAACATAATTATTATTACGTACCCTCTTCTTCAGCTCAAGTTTCGACAATGTCAGTTTTTATAAAAAAATCAATCAATTTCAATTTTTCTACAAAAATCATATACAAACGGTTTCACTCAGAACTTGATTTTTAGTCAGTATTTAATTTTTTTATATATATATTTTATATATCTGCTTTGTACAGGATGACGTATAGGTCAAACAATTAAGGACGAATAACTTTTTTTTTTTTAATTGAATCGGACAATTCCTATTCTACTACACTTTACATTACACATTTAAAAACCTTGAAAATCTACATACAAGGTCATACTCAAGAACATATAAAATTTCAAGCTGATTAAATATTATATTTAATTTAATTAGATGCCTACATCAACACTGATGAACACTGATAATGAAAAAGTAAAAAATATTTACCTTGGAAATTCACAAAAATAATTTTTATCGTTTTTTTTTTTTTTTTTGACATACTAACAACGAAGTTGCATCAATCAACGACCATCACCACTGGATATATTTATTTTTTGTTTTCTTTTTTTCTATACAAATTTTCTACATTTTCATAAAATATCCTTTGCAGTCATTATTTCAAAGATGTTAGGCAACATTCTAATTTTCATTAACGCTATTAACACATATACATACATATATATTATATACGTATAAAAATGTAATCAAATCTACAAATTTTCCTTTTAAACCACCTTTATAATATGATTTTTAGGTTATAAAACAATAAATATCCTGTATTATCCTTGTTACAACAAATAGACCTAATTTTCTTCATAATTTAGTTTTTTTTTTTTGTATTTCAAGGCTTTTGGGCAAAAGGTAGAAAATTGTAATAAAAAGTAAACAACAATAATAACAACAAGAAAAACAAATTACAACAAATATTGTATTGTTTTACTACTACTACGATCGATAGTATAAATACGAATATATGTAATAAAATAAAAGAAAAAAGGTACAAAAACAAGAGAGAATGAGATAATAATTTACCATACAAAGAAAATAATTCCTCAAAGATGTTAAAAAAAAAATATTAATAATCATCATGCTTACACAGCATAAAATTATTTTTTGTATTTTTTTTTTTTTAGTATATGAACATTTCTATATACATACTATTTTATACATTTACATAATATTTAACATATATATATTATATTTATATGTTGATATAAGAATGGTGTTAATAA